>ML817952.1:0-20521 GCA_009831015.1 Picea engelmannii
ATGGAATGGCTTCCAATCATCTCTTCTCTTGGAATCATACTGCTACAACCAATCATGGGAAGAAGAATAACTCCCCCTGTGGGTATGTTTCCCCCTATCTTCTCTGCAAGATGGATAATATGCTACCACTGTAATATTCTTCTATTGCAAATGCTACTTCTCAACTAGAACATAGATCAAATTCTCAAGAATGATCCTCTCTTCCTATGACGATCATTGGACCTGTCCATGCATCAAACACATGCCATACCAGACATCATGAAGAAAAATATATGTCAACAATGAATAGAGAATCATGAATAAAACATCAACCATGTACATCTTGCACCATATTTTCTACTAACCATGCACAAAACCCATGCACAACACCCATGTACATCAACCATGTACATCAATACCATACAATATACCATAATATATCATCAATGGAGTGTATCAACCATATGCCAAGAACATGCGCCAACTATGTACCAACCATATGCCTCTACCAAAATGCCAACCATGTTCCTCAAACAAGTGTCATGTCACTCATGATATGCCTCTATCATGAACCAAGTGCCACAACCATGTATCTCAACCATCAATATATCAACCAAGCATCTCAACTATATGTACCAAAGAAAGTATATAATCATGAAAAGATGCAACAAACCATGTCATATCCTGCAAAACAAAGTTATACCATGAAACCATGTTGCAACTCATATGTGCACTTCTCTTCTTGAGGAATTTTCCACATGTATGTGTCTTGTTCCATGGAAAACTCGTGTATGTACGTGACCTTTCTCTAGGTCACCTTGCGTATGTACGCGACTTCTCCCACATGAGCCTGCATAATCTTTAGAAAGAGTGAAACGTTCTTGACTCTTTATTTCTTCACTCATATCTGATTGTTCAGTCTTCCTCGTCTACTTCTGAGAGTGTCTTGTACTCTGAGCTTCCATCCTTTCAATGAAGTCTTACTTCTAAGTTACATGTTCTCTTATTTCCATGCTATATGAATCACTCCTCATTGACTGTCTCGTTGAATTCCAACAATCCTGAGCTTTGTGGCCAAACCCACTACAACTATAACATCTCATGGTGTGACAATGAGCAACAATGTGTCCCACTTGATTACATCCTGAACATCTTAGGATGTTATGGTGTCTTCCAACATCTCTCCTTGCATAATTTATCCAATCCAAAGCTTTGTGACCATATTCATTACAGGAGAAGAAATGACCATGAATTTGCTTTTCATACCTTTGATTTGGTGTCCACCTTGAATATGTCTCTCTTCTTAATTTTCTTTGAGGTGTAAAGATGGCTTCTCTATGTATTATTTGCTCTTTTCTTCTGAAGGTTTCCTTGCTTTGTGTAGGTGCTTGACTTTCATCTTTGCTTCCACTTTTTGAGAATGAAAGACTTAATTCATGCTTCTTAGAAGTGCTAGTAGCTTCCTTGTTGTATCCAAGACCTGATTTGTCATTTGTATATCTTTGGCTATCTAGTATTTCATCCAATATTGTTGAATTGGTCATGAAATTGATGTGAGTGTTTGACTTCTCTACTTTCTTTTTGAGATCAACAACTTCAGCTTCCAACTTATGGCATGATTCTTCCTTTTCATTTACTTGATTCTTCAATAGTTCCTCTATCCTTTTGGCTTCTTCAATTTGGGTCTTTAGATTGACATTAACTTCAAGACTTTTGCTAAGATCACCATCTACCTTCTTATTTTCTTATTCTTGAATGATTATTTCATTCTTTAGTCTTTTGATCTCTTCTTCTTTTTCTTCTAATTGAGTTTTTTTACTTTCTTTTTGTTCTTTAAGCATTTGTTTTAGTTCCATGATATGCTTTGGATACTTTTTTAGGACTTCATTAATGCATTTTTCAAGATACTCATAAGCAATTGAATAATGTCATATTTCCATGCTAACATCACCTACTCAAATAAAAAAATATCTTTAAACTTCAACAACTCTTCTTATTCATCTACACAAAATTCTATTATATCTTCTTCTTCATTTATAAGAGAACATTCACCTTCACTTGGAGTATTGAAATTAGAAGATTTTGGAGAGTCTTTGCCTTCATTGTCCTTGATGGAATTGTCTCCTTTGTCTTGATATACCTTCTCTAGCTTCAGCCATAGATCCTTGGTAGAAGTACATTGTCCCATGTTTTCTTTGACAGATCTAGAGAGTCCATTGAAAACGGTCTTGAGATAATGCATCATTATTCTTTTCTTCCTTTTGAGTTGTAAAATTTGACTTATTATTCAAGGGAACTGATCCACCAATAGTTGCTTTCCAAACACCTGATCCTTATGCCTTCAAATACCCTTTCATTTATGCTCTCCATGCTAAATAATCTGTCTCATCAAATATTTGAAATTCATCATCCATTTGTGTGTCCATGGATCTCCTCCAAGCTTGTAAGGCGTATAGTGAAGGCCTTCTCTGATACCAATTGTTGGACACATAGAACACATTGNGCTTTCATTTAAACATATCTCAATGACATATAATAACAATAAACAACAATGCACCATCGCAATAAAGAACACAAGGAACACCAGATATATGTAAAAATTTCTTTTGTATTACACTACAATCCTTGGGGTTTATCAACACTAACTGAAATGAGCACCAACTCAAAGAGAGAACCAACTCTCATTGCAATACCCAACCTGCAAATCTCAGCACCAACTGAGAAGAGGAATCCAAACCTCAAGTACAATACTCAGCTTGTAGACATAAAGAAATATCTCAAACTATACCAACAATATATACCAACAAAAGTGCATCACCTATGCACCACACAACATGTCACATCAATCTCATCATCCAAATCGGATCTACTCACCAAGATCGATCACCAAGACAAATCTCAACAATATCACCAAGATAACCGACAATATACCTATAGAAATACACCATACTCTCCATAAACCAAATACCATAAATTGTTGTGATTCTGCTGCTAGGGTTCTGTTGCCGAGATTCTTCTACCACACTTTTTATGCCGCAATGTTTTTGCCGTGATTTTTCTGCTGCACTTTTTCTACCATGAATTTTCTCTATCAATAATACCTACCCAAATAACCTTTCACAAATGGATATTCAATATTCTCAAATATCATACTCATAAGAGACCCTTTCTCTCTTATTTATACTTCTCCAAGTAACTTCTTCTAGGGTTTATGTTCTAACCAACTTACCCAAGTTACTTCTTTTGGGGATAACCCACTTCTAATCACTTTATCCATAAATAGTAAACTTCTCAACTTATATTTTCAACTAATTTATTTTTAATTGTTTTCTTATTGCAACCACTTAACCCATGACTAACCACTTTGACTGTTCAATCTTCTCATCATAACTACTTTACCATAATTACCAAACTCACAACTTCTTGTTGCAACTAATTTATTTTTAATTATTTTCTTAATGCAAAAACTATACCCATGATTAACTCCTAGTTACCATCAATTTGACTAGTACACTTCTTCTAGGAGCTTCTAGAATAATTTGACTTCTTTGACCTTCTAGGGGCTTCTATATAACTCATGAGGGTTCTCCATCTTCACATGGCCATAACTCTCTAACCGTGAGGAGTTATGTGACATTCCACATATCACTAGAACTAAAATGACATATACTATCCATCTGAAATAGTTTCTCCTACAAATTCATTGATATTAATTACATTATTCCTCAATAAAACTTGGGTTACCTAACCACACTGCTGGACTAATCAACCACCTAACCATTTGGACTTCACAAAGCATCTTCCCGTGAGAGATTTCACCATAAGGGGACCACTTTAAGAACTTTACCCAAGTGCATCTTCCCATGAGGGATTTCACCATAAGGGGACCACTTTGGAGTTTATCCATTTGGTTCTTCCTATCAACCATGACATGACATCAATGTTACAACTCCCTTTAATATCAACACATCATTATGACACTACTTGACATCAACCCTTTTTATAACTATTACAACAATGACCATATAACCAATAATCAATATATCAATGATACAAGCACATTAATATGACAATACTTGACATCAACCCTTTGACATCAATGACAACACAACACAACAATATCCCCCTTTGGCATTGATGGCAAGACAAACATTGATGTCAACGCCAATAATTGATGGCAACAATTGGACATGGAAATGATATTGCTCCCTATGTGATCATTGCTCCTCTTTAATGTTGATATATCCACATCAATGTGACTATCTCTCCCCATTTGACATCAATGGAAATGAGTATTTCTCTCCTTTGGGATTCTCCCCCTGCTTGAAATCTCCTTGGGGCTGCTTCCCCTATCTGGATTCATTTGAGCTTCCTCTAAATAATCCCTCCCCCTTTCGACAAGGGATATCACGTTGATACAATTATGATGGCATGGCTGCCAATCATCTCTCCTCATGGAATCATACTGCTACAACCAATCATGGGAAGAAGAATAACTCCCCTTGTGGGTATGTCTCCCCCTATCTTCTCCGTAAGATGAAAAATATGCAACCACTGCAATCAGCTTCTGCTGTAAATGTTACTTCTCATCCAGAACATAGATCAACTTTTCAAGAATGAACCACTCTTCCTATGACGATCCTTGCACCTATTCATGCATCAAAATTGTGTCATACCATACATCATGAAGCAAAAGATATGTCAACAATGAATAGAGAATCATGAAAAAAACATCAACCATGTACATCCTGTTCCATACTGTGTGCCAACCATGCACAACACCCATTTACATCAACCATGTACATCAATACCATACAATATACCATAATATATCATCAATGGAGTGTATCAACAATATGCCAAGAACATGTGCCAACTGTGTACAAACCATATGCCTCTACGAATATGCCAACCATGTGGCTCAAAAAAGTGTCATATCACTCATGATATGCCTCTATCATGAACCAAGTGTCACAACCATGTATCTCAACCATCAATATATCAACCAAACATCTCAACTGTATGTACCAAAGCAAGTATATAATCATGAAAACCTGCAACAAACCATGTCATATCCTGCAAAACGGAGTTATATTATCAAACCATGTAACAACTCATCTGTACACTCCTCTTCTCGAGGCTTTTTCCATGGGTACGTGGCCTGTTCCATGGGCACCTCACATATGTATGCGATCTTTCTATAGGTCACCTTGTGTATGTGCACGACTTCTCCTAGATGAGCATGTGTATGCTTCAGAAAGAGTGAAGCTTTCTTGATTCTTTATTTATTCATTCATGTCTGGTTGTTGAGTCTTATTCATCCACTTCTAAGAGTGTATTGTACTCTAAGCTTCCATCCTTTCAACATTGTATTCCTTCCAAGTTACATGTTCTATTTTTACCATGCTATATGAAGCACTCCTCATTGACTGTCTCCTTGAATTCCAACAATCCCGAGCTTTGTGGCCAAACCCACTACAACTGTAACATCTCATGGTGTGACAATGAGAAACAATGTGTCCCACTTGATTACATCCCCAACATATAAGGATGTTATGGTGTCTTCCAACATCTATCCCTGCATAATGTCTACAATCCAAAGCTTTGTGGCGATATTCATTACATGAGAAGCAGTGACCATGAAAAACATTTTCATGCCTTTGATTTGGTGTCCACCTTCAAGATGTCTCTCTTATGAATTTTCTTTGATGTGTAAAGATGGCTTCTTGATGTCTTGTTTTCTATGTTCTTCCGAAGGTGATCCGAAATCGGATCCAGAAGCCTGACAGGGCTTGAAAAATGCTCAAAAATGAAAGTGATCGGAATGCGACAAAACCAGTGCCATTGCGTCCGTCTTGTCTTCCTGATTCTGGAGGTATATTTACTTCGTCAAACAAGCTCCGTATGCAGAAGATATCACGTTCTGTTCGAAAATCCAAACAAGCAAAAAAATGGGGATGACTATACAGTGCCATGTGGCATGATGATTGTACAGGCCGTACGGGCCGTACAACTGATGTGGCAACCCCGAAAGGCAACACGTGGTAGCTCCAGGAGGTGACATGTGGCAGGCAGATTTGGGCGTACGAGCAGAAAGTTGGGCCAATTCAGAGGTGACATGTGTCACCACTGTAAGGGTGACACGTGGCATGGGATGACGTCAACAGCTAACGCGGCAAGCTGACAGAGCAGACACGTGGCAGATGCACAGGTTGACAGGTGGCAGGCACGTGGACCATTCAGCGATCGACATGTGGCAGTTTACGGTTGGTTGTTGAGGTGCCACGTGGCCCAGACATGGGCTGCCACGTGGCACCCTGTGGTTGGTTCAAGGTTTATGTAAAATTTTGTTGTGTCGACAAGGATCGAACGCGCGACCTCGTCTCTGGGATGTGGACTGGCAGGGATGGGCTAACCGCCCACCCCACCGATAGTTCTTGTAAACTATACGGTGATTTAAATATTTGAGTTCAAACCAAAGTTACGACGACGGGGGGAAAGGGCCAGGGCTTAGCCCCAGCCCTCGGTTCCACATACTTTACCATATAACCACCGACGTATTTTATGCAGGGTTTTAAAACATACGCGGGAATGTATTGGGTAGGGCTTAGCCCCTGGTCCCGCGCCACAACACGTAACTACCGCCATAAGACCAGCACCGAGGCCAAGCGGAAAGGGCGCGTGGATATGGGATAAGCCACGGTCCTTTTGACCATGCACAAAGACCAGGAGCCAGCGAAATTAAAGGGCCAATGCTTAGCCTTTGGGCTAGCGCTTGGCCAAAAATAGCCATGTGACCGCGAAAAGGGGGTGCGCGTCGGATGAAGGGGGATTATGCCCAATAATTTTTATACAGTGGGTTTTATGCCAAGGTTTATGGATTTTTAATTGATTATATGCCTGATATTGATGGATTTTCTCCAGTTTTGGGAGATATTGGGCATTTTTGAGCCCAAATTTTGGGAGGAAGTTGGATATGAGAAACCAACTTCAAATCTATATAAACTAGGCCTGTTTGAGGCCATGGAGCACCAGTCAAAGCAGAGTTATGCTGAAGGGAAGCCAAGCCAAAGCCATTTTGATGCAGGGAAGCTTTTGAGGAGCAGACGTTGTCGGGTCATTTCTGGGAGCTCTGGACGTTCGTTTTGCGTGCTGTTTTCTTTGCAGGGTTATTGAGATCTGGAAGAACATGACCAGATCAGTATTGTAGCCATTTGGAATTGCAGAAATGTCTTTTTGAGATTTTGAACAAAAATAAAGAAGCCTCCCCCACAGAGACAAAGGCCCGGAGATGTAGGAAAAAGTTGTGCCGAACTCCGTTATCAATCTGCGTGTTATGGTTTACTGTCTATTATTTCATTTCATATCTGCATATGTGTATATGTATGTCATAATTCCTCTTCTTTCCTCATTCTTTCACTAAGTTTCTCAAATGGTTAATTAACGCATGCAAAATTAAAACTCAACCATAGTCATTAAAATATCCTACGGATCAAGTGGTATCAGAACTAATTGACGTTTGGATTTGAGTTTTGCATGTTAACCAGGGAAAAGATACAGCATGGTGAAGGCGAGATTGTTGCAGAGAATCCATTAATTGGATTGAGAAAGAGAGATTCTCACAGCGGGAAGATGGCATCGGAAGAAGGGATTTCTCAAGATGAGAAAGAATTCCGGAAAACATTCCATGCTATGCCGGAGATGGTGAAAGTTTTGTACGAGGATTACTTAGAACGGAAGCGACCGGTTTTGGGTGGATCTTCAAAGGGAAAAAGTGAAGAGGAAGAGGACCATCCTCAGATTCCTCCTTCACCTCCATCAACACCTCCTTCTTCTCCTTCTTCTTCAAGTTCAAGTTCTAAATCTAATGGAAAGAAAAATGTTCATAAGAATAAACATGAAATGCCATTGTTAAAACTTGATGTAAAATTTGAGTTGCCCATATACGATGGTGAAGTAAATGCAGAAAAACTTGATAATTGGATCAGGCAGGTGGAGGTATACTGCAGTGTGCAACAGATCAAGGATGAGGCCACACACATTAAGTTGGCATCTTTGAGGCTTGTAGGTACAGCTCTTATCTGGTGGCAAAGCAAGCTGCAAAAGGGAACACAACATGTGGGTAAGGTATTTCCATCATGGAAGAGTTTCATTTCTTCACTTAGGAAACAGTTCTATCCTTTGGGTTATAAAGAAAAAGCAATAATTGAATGGCAATCTTTAAAACTTAGAAAAGGACAAACAGTGCAAGAATACACCGATGGATTTCGAAAAATGGCATTAATGTTAGACATCCCTTTGCAAACACAAGAAACCCTTATGAAGTATATAGGAGGTTTGCCTGCGCATATTAGAAACATTGTTTTCATGTTTGGACCCACTAACCTTGATGAGGTTTCTTTTCAAGCTACATATATTGAAGTAGGGAAAGCAGGTGTGTCAGGGGAATGATCGTCTTCAAGGAAAGAGGACAAGAGGAAAAGGCATGGCAAGAATGCAAATGCAGCGACAAGGAAGGAAGGAAAGCCCTCTTGCAAGCATTGCAAGAAAGAGGGACATGATGAGGACAAATGTTGGCAGTTGCATCCCGAGAAGAGGCCAAAGTGGTTCAAAGAAAATAAGGGAACGCAAACAGTGGCAAGGACATCAAAACCCACAGACTTGGGATCGGATTCAGGTGATGAATCAAAGATTTCATTGGTTGGTATGACAGGTAAAAATGGTGAAGACATTGATTGTAGAAGCAATTTGTTTCATATAAGGGTAATCATGCGACACACTAAGATAGACACATTAATCGACATTGGATCTCAATCTAATCTAATCTCAGAAGAATTGGTTAAGCAATTGGGATTAAAAACACAACTACATCATAAGCCTTACACACTTAAATGGATAAGCAATCATCATCAAATGCACATAACAAAGCAGTGCACAATCAAATTTGCAATTTCATCTAAGTATGTGGACGAAGTAACTTGTGATGTAGTGTCATTAAGAGAATGTGGAATGGTCTTAGGTAGTCCATACTTGTATGATCGTAAGGCAATCTTCTACAGGACAAAGAATCAATATCAATTCACTAAAGCAGGTCATGATTATGTGGTTCATGCTCATCGTGTTAAAGCAAATAAAACACTTCAAACAATGGAACAGTTAAAGAAGGCAGTGCAAGCAAGAAACAAACCAATAATTGTTTCAAATGAAGTAATTGATCTTAAGCAAGAACAAGACATGGTTGTTGAATGGAAAATCAATCATAAATTGCTTCAAGATAAGCTCATGTCGTGTAGATATTTTAATTATATCAGCTCATTTGCAGATGTCTTTTTTATACTGTCATTAGCAATGTTTTCTACATGGATGATAGTGGCTTCAGTAAGATGTAACAGGGTTCAAATGGCTAACAATATATTGTCAGTTGTCATGATTGTGTTACAGTTGATCTTGATGAGACAGGTGCACAGGACAGAGTTCAGAGACAGAGGACAAGCCGGGTGGCCTATCACGAGCTTGTTGACTGGTCAGTAACCTTTTGCGGACCAAAAGGTATTTTTGTGGGGAGGTGTGATCCGGAATTGGATCCAGAAGCATGACAAGGCTTGAAAAATGCTCAAAAAGTGAAAGTGCTTGGAATGCGACAAAACTAGTGCCATTGCGTCCATATCGTCTTCCTGATTCTGGCGGTATATTTACTTCGTCAAACGGGCTCCGTATGCAGAAGATATCGTGTTCTGTCCGAAAATCCAAACAGGAAAAAAAAAGGGGGATGACTGTACAATCCATACAATCCGTACAGTGCCACGTGGCATGATGACTGTACAGGCCGTACGGGCCGTACAGCTGATGTGGCAACCCCGGAAGGCAACATGTGGCAGCTGTAGAAGGCGACACGTGGAAGGCAGATTTGGGCGTACGGGAAGACAGTTGGGCCAATTCAGAGGTGACATGTGTCACCACTGTAAGGGTGACACGTGGCATGGGATGACGTCAACAACTGACGCGGCAAGCTGACAGAGCAGACACGTGGCAGACGCACAGGTTGATAGGTGGCAGGCACGTGGACCATTCAACGATCGACATGTGGCAGTTTACGGTTGGTTGTTGAGGTGCCACGTGGCCCAGTCGTGGGCTGCCACGTGGCACCCTGTGGTTGGTTCAAGGTTTATGTAAAATTTTGTTGTGTCGCCAAGGATCGAACGTGCGACCTCATCTCTGGGATGTGGACTGGCAGGGCTGGGCTAACCGCCCACCCCACCGATAGTTCTTGTAAACTATACGATGATTTAAATATTTGAGTTCAAACCAAAGTTACGTCGGTGGGGGGAAAGGGCCAGGGCTTAGCCCCAGCCCTTGGTTCCACATACTTTACCATATAACCACCGACGTAGTTTATGTAGGGTTTTAAAACATACGCGGGAATGTATTGGGTAGGGCTTAGCCCCTGGTCCCGCGCCACAACACGTAACTACCGCCATAAGACCAACATCGAGGCCAAGCAGAAAGGGCGCATGGATATGGGATAAGCCACGGTCCTTTTGACCATGCACAAAGACCAGGAGCCAGCGAAATTAAAGGGCCAACGCTTAGCCTTTGGGCTAGCGCTTGGCCAAAAATAGCCATGTGACTGCGAAAAGGGGGCGTGCGCCGGACGAAGGGGGCTTATGCCCAATAATTTTTATACAGTGGGTTTTATGCCAAGGTTTATGGATTTTTAATTGATTATATGCCTGATATTGATGGATTTTCTCCATTTTTGGGAGATATTGGGCATTTTTGGAGCCCAAATTTTGGGAGGAAGTTGGAGATGAGCAACCAACTTCAAATCTATATAAACTAGGCCTGTTTGAGGCCATGGAGTAGTAGTCAGAGCAGAGTTATGCTGAAGGGAAGCCAAGCCAAAGCCATTTTGATGCAGGGAAGCTTTTAAGGAGCAGACGTTGTTGGGTCATTTCTGGGAGCTCTGGACGTCTGTTTTGCGTGCCATTTTCTTTGCAGGGTTCTTGAGATCTAGAAGAACATGACCAGATCAGTCTTGTAGGCATTTGGCATTGCAGCGATGTATTTTTGAGCTTTTGAACAGAAATAAAGAAGCCTCCCCCACAGAGACAAAGGCCCGGAGACGTAGGCAAAAGTTGTGCCGAACTCCGTTATCAATCTGCGTGTTATGGTTTGCTGTCTATTATTTCATTTCAAATCTGCATATGTGTATATGGATGTCATAATTCATCTTCTTTCCTCATTCTTTCACTAAGTTTCTCAAATGGTTAATTAACGCATGCAAAATTAAAACTCAACCATAGTCATTACGGATCATAAGCTTCCTTGCTTTGTGTAGGTACTTGACTTGCATCTTTGCTTCCACTTTTTGAGAATGAAGGACTTAGTTCATGCTTCTTAGAAGTGCTAGCAACTTCCTTTTTGTATCCAAGAACTGATTTATCATTTGGAGATCTTTGGCTATCTAGGATTTCATCCAAGAGTGTTGAGTTGTTCATGAACTTGATGTGAGTGTTTGAATTCTCTACTTTCTTTCTAAGATCAAAAAATTCAGCTTCCAACTTATGGCATGACTCTTCCTTTTCATTTACTTGATCCTTCAACAGTTCCTCTAACCTTTCAGATTCTTCAATTTGGGTCTTCATATTGACATTAACTTCAATACTTTTGCTAAGTTGATCATCTACCTTCTTCTTTTCTTCTTCTTGAATAATTATTTCATTCTTTAGTCTTTTGATATCTTCTTCTTTTTCTTCTAATTGAGTCTTTTTACTTTCTTCTTGTTCTTTAAGCATTTTCTTTAGTTCCATGATATGCTTTGGATACTTTTATAGGACTTCATTCATGCATTTTTCAAGATACTCAAAAGCAATTGAATCATGTCCTATTTCCATGCTAACATCACCTAAATTAGATAAAAAAAATATATATTTAAACTTCAACAACTCTTCTTCATCATCTACACAAACTTATAATATATCTTCTTCTTCATTCGTATAATAAAATTCAAATTTACTAGGACTATTGAAATTAGAAGATTTTGGAGAGTCTTTACCTTCTTTGTCCTTGATGGAATTGTCTTCTATTGATATACCTTCTCTAGCTTCAACCATAGATCCTTGGTGGAAGTACAATGTCTCATGCTTTCTTTGACAGATCTTGAGAGTCCATTGAAAATGGTATTGAGAGCTAATGCATCATTCTTCTTTTCTTCCTTTTCAGCTACAAATTTTGACTTATTCTTCAAGGGAACTGATCCACCAATAGCTTCTTTCCAAACATCTTCTCCTTTTTCCTTCTAATACCCTTTCATTTTTGTTCTCCATGCTGAATAATATTTCTCATCAAATATTGGAACTTCATCTTCCATTTGTGTGTCCATGGATCTCCTCCAAGCTTGTAAGGCTTATAGTGAAGGCCTACTCTGATACCAATTGTTGGACACACCAACCACACTGAGAGGGGGGGATGAATCACTGTGAGGGACATTTTTACACTTCTTACAAAAATTTAGTTAGAAATCACCATTCACAACATCATTACTCATTACTTCCATTCACACTAAGTTTATTGCATGTAAACATATCTCAATGACATACAATAACAATAAAAAACTATGCACAATCACAATAAAAAACACAAGGAACACCTGATATATGCAAAAGTTTCTTTTGTATTACGGACTACAATCCTTCAGGTTTATTAGCACCAACTGAAATGAGCACCGACTCAAAGAGAGAACTAAATCTCATTGCAAGACCCAGCCTGCAGATCTCAACACCAACTAAGAAGAGGAATCGAACCCTCAAGTACAAGACCCAACTTGTAGACAGAAAGTAATCGGTCAAACTATACCAACAATCTATACCAACACAAGTGCATCACCTATGCATCACAATGTCGCATCAATCTCATCATCCAAATTAGATATACTCACCAAGATCAATCTCCATGACAACTCTCAACAATATCACGAAGAAAACCAACATGATACCTCTAGAAATGCTCCATACTCTCCATAAAACAAATACCATAAGTTATTGCGATTGTATTGCCATGATTTTGCTGCCACGGTTCTGCTTCTGCGGTTTTACTGTCGTGATTCTTTTGTCGCGCTTTTTCTGGAGCGATTTTTTTGCCACACTTTTTCTACTGCGATTTTTCTTCTGCATTTTTTCTACAACACTTTTTCTGCCACACTTTTTTTGTTGCAATTTTTCTGCTGAACTTTTTCTGTCACGATTTTTCTGCCACACTTTTTTCAGCCGCAATTTTTCTACCACACTTTTTCTACCATGAATTTTCTCTATCAATAATACCTGCCCAAATTGTTGGCATGTTTATAGGCAGAGTGTGCTTGTCATTGATGGCAAGAAAAACAATGGCATTGGCATGTTTACAGGTAGAGTGTGTGCCTGTCATTGATGGAAAGATCAGAGTGTGCATTGATGGAAAAACAGGAACAGTGTAATCCCAGGTGAATAATCAAACAATATGCAGATATCAAAGATCAAGAGAGATAACGTTCTGAGATGCACCGATGCAATCCCATACATCAAGGCTCGCAGAAGGATCAAAGGTCGCAGAAACTTTGACACTTAGAAATTCTTCCAAGTCAGGAGGATGCATAAGCTCAGAAGGAGGAGCGACAGTGGTCGTTGGATCACCAATCCCAAAAACCTGATGTCCATTAGATCAGATTCCAGTGACCAGAGGAAGCACAGAGGAGGAGTACATATCTGATCTATAATATATGAGCGCGAGGATCAACCGTTGCTGGATCTAGAAGAACGTGCATGACCTTTAAGTGCAAGGTGAAGCGGGCTTACAAAGTCTCAAAAGCAGGGGGATCGTCCATCGTCAAGGAAGACATGTGGCAGTAGATGAGTAGATGAGAAGAATCGTGAATTGGGAGAACTACGTCGAGTAGTCCGCAGATATCGTGAAACGCGAAATCACGACTTGTTCACAATCGTTGATCAAAGAAAATATCTAGACCATTGATCTAACACCATCACTATTTCGGGTCTCGGGAGAACAGAGGTAAGGAGACTCCCAAAGTCGCGGAATGCAAAATTGTGACTTGATATGAGCCGACGAATCAAGGAGAGATCTGGACCTTTGATTGTCTAGGGATACGAGACGCGAAGTCGCGAAACACGAAATTACAAATCGCTCGAAATATTTGGCCCATGGTCACAACGAAAGGTCACATCAATGGAAAGTTAAGGGAGGAGATAGCATGTTGCTAGGATCCACTTCAGTGATTGTTGAAACCATGAAGCACCCTTTTGATTAGTGAGTGGTCACAACCTATGGTCTAATCCGCAGAAGATTGGGGAAGGAGCTAACAACGCTAGGCTCCAATTCAGAGTTTCACAAGTTGGGAAGATTGAGGCAACTCAAAGATGGATATCCCAAAATGTGAAGTCGTGAAGTGTCTGTTGGATAGGCGTCTAGTCACAGTCGTGATCATGTGGAAGGTAGGGGCTTAGTAAGAAGAGCTAGCACCCACTGTGTAGATTTCTCAGAGAGAGAGAAAAAAAAGGCACCAAAGACATGAGTGCGCGGAGGTTCTCTCAGTAACTGCTAGAGACAGACTGATTGTAACTGCAGAAAACGATTGATTACATCTACCAGAGAATTCGAAGAATCTCAGGGTGATTTACAAAGGATATGAAGAGTCTCGAGGTATCTGTCAGTGGAATGAAGACTCAGAATATAGACGATTGACAGATGGAAAAGAGTCGAAGACTATAGCTGCCAGAGAAGCCAAAGAGTCTTAGCATAACAACCATGGATGAATAAAAGACTAAGTGTAATCACCAAAGGGGACAAAGAGTTAGGTGTATTATCTAGAAGAGGACTGGGAATCATAAATATACACAGAACAAAGAAGAGGAGGTTGCTTCTATTGAGAGTAATTTTACATGGGGGAAAATCATGATGTGGGCAGTAGACGAAATGAACAGAAGAGGCATAGCGCATAGAAAAAAGATGCATATCTGAGAGAGGAAGAGAGGAAGAGGAATCCAAGGTGTGCATGCAAAGACAGAGCAGAATAAAAATAATATCAAAGAAGAACCCGAGCAGGAAGACACTGATGCAGGCAAAGCCTAGCAGTGCAGCAGAACAGTGATGAGACTGGTAAGCTATAGATAAACATTGTATCATTGTAATAAGTCTCAAGTAACAAATTTTTTATACTCAGGGTGGTTCAGAGGTGCTAGGGAGGATTGGTGTCCTCAAAGTTTCAATTGGGTGCTTGAACACAGGGAGTTGTAGCTTCCATCTGGTTGCAACCAGAAATACCAGGGTGGTGCAAGGGAGAACTGTTGTTCTCTGTTATACAGGTTGGTGCCTGTGTGACTGGAAGTTGGTGCTTCCATCCAATTGGTGCTGGAACACTTAGGGAGTTGGTGCTTCCTTCTAGTGGGTGCTAGAGAAACCAAGGAGTTGGTGATTTCTTCTATTGGGTGCTAGAGAAACCAAAGAGTTGGTGCTCTCGGCAAGTTGCAGCTTGCAAAACAGAGGTGGTAGCCTCACAATGATTTGATGGTCATAAGAATGATAATGTACAAAAAATAAAGATTACTTATAATATAGAGAAGAAGAGGTTTTTCCCTTTATGGGTTTCCTCAGGAAATATCCGTCTCTGTATATTTCATGTGTGTGATTGATGTTGAATATTTTATTGCCTACCTTCCTGCATTACTGTGATTATCATTGAATGATCTGTAAAGAGTTTAAAATAAGTATAATTGTTTAAGCATGGTAACAACTTATTCACCCCCCCTCTCACTTGTACAACAATTGGTATCGGAGCGGGTTCCTTTTATCTAAGGGTAGATCCTAGAGCTTAAAAATGACTAGTCATGAAGGAACTTTAACCAATAAATCCCCCCTATTCAATGGAACAAACTTTGCCTTCTGGAAATTTAGGATGAGAACCTACATAATGGCTTTAGCCGCAAATGTTTGGAATGTGATAGAGATTGATTATGTAAAGCCAGTTGTACTAGCTAATAAGGATGACAAGCTAGAATTTAGCTTCAACAATAAGGCTATGAATGCTATTCTGAGTGGGCTTGCAGAAGAAAAATTTGTAAAAGTTATGCATTTAGAAACTGCCAAAGACACGTGGGACAAAATCATTAGCAGTTATGAAGGTAATGAGAAGGAAAAAGATGCCAAGATTTAAACCTATAGAGTACAATTTGAACAATTACAGATGAAAGAAGATGAAACTATTGGGAAGTACTTTCTGAGAGTTGAAGAACTAGTAAATGCAATGAAAGCACTTAGTGAAAAAATTGAGGAACCCTCTTTAGTTCAGAAAATTTTGATATCTCTACCAGATAGGTTCAACCCAATGGTCTCAGCTATAGAAGAAATTAATTATCTAAAAGATTTGGATTTTGATAAACTTCTAGGAACGTTGATTGCATATGAAATGAGAATAGTTAAAGATAAACCCACCTCTAGAGAAGCATCATTTAAATAAGACAAGAATGTGGATTCTGAGCTTGATGAAATTGAAGAAAAAATCGTGAGAAGACTAAAGAAAGGACCAGGCAAGTACCAAGGCAAGTTGCCCTTCAAATGTTTTAACTATGGAAAGATAGGTCACTTTGCATCTAAATGTCCACATAAGAAACATGATCAGAATTCTGAAAGTGAAAAGAAGTACAAACCCAAGAGATTTAGTAAAAATAAAAGTTTATGTGTAAACAATGATGACTCTTCAAAAGACACAGATAGTGACTCTTCCTGTGAAGATAAGATTAATGATTTTATGCTTATGGCCAAAGAGGATTATGACAATAAAATCACAGGAAGTGATGTTGACGATGAAGAAGTTGTGGTTGACTTGGAAGGAGAACTGATTAGTGCTCTAGAAGAAATTGCCAGACTCAGATCTAAGAAGAAAAAGATAAAACAATTGTTGATATAGTTCAAAAAAAAAATAAAGAATCTGATGAAGACTTTGCCCTACTAAAAGTGGAATTAGAAGAGGCAAAGAAAATAGAGGAAATTCTGAAACAACAATTATCAGAAAAGAAGGCAAGATGTGAAGCCTTGGAAGAAGAGGTAGTAAAAACCAGAAAAGAGATGGAGAAGTTTAAAGCATTGTATCTCTAGAATATTCTAAGTATTAAAGCCTCAAAAGGATTATCCCTCATTCTGAATCAGCAAAGGAATCGAAATCAGAAAACGGGTTTGGGTTATGAAGAAGGATCAAGTAGTGGCCAGCCAAGCAACAAAGAATCCATCAAGTTTTTTAAATCTACATTCATTAACAACAACGAATATGGAAAAACAAAGGAAGATAATCAACTACCAAGGAAGAGTGAAAGAAAAAATACCATAACTGAATTTGTAGAACAAATAAATAATACACTCTCTTCTTAGAGAAATCTTCAGCATGGAAGAAATCGACCTGCTCAAAGAAGACAACCATTTTCCAGGTACCAAGGATTTTTCTATGGATATTGTTTTTCTGGTTCTAACTTTGGTCACAAAGCTGTAAATTGTTCTTTAAGATTTAGGTATGAGCAATCAAGAAATTCAAGGTATAGATATCTACTGCAACAAAGAATGAGACAGCCAAGTAACAAACAACCATAGACTGCAAATCCTGTGATGGTTGGGAAAAGGACACAGGTTAAGCATAACAATTGTTATGCTCCATTATTCAATGAACTAGAATGTTACACCTGCCATAATTATGGACATAAAGCTATTGATTGTCGCTTAAGGAATTATGAACCAGATTTGAATCCCTCTGTTGAAAATGTCAAGGTTTGGAAGAAGAAATAAAGTGACAAGTGTGGATTAGTGTTGTCAGATCAAAGACAAAAGAATCCCTGGTACATTGACAATGGATGGTCCAAACATATGATGGGAGACAAAAGTAAGTTTATGTCTCTAAGTGAAAGAAAATCAGGAAATGTAACCTTTGGAAATGATGCTCCTGGTAAAATCAAGGGTAAAGGGATGGTGAGTTTGAGTAATGGTAAAGGAAAAGCCCAGGATGTTCTGCTTGTAGATGGGTTGAAACATAATTTGCTCAGTGTAAGTCAAATGTGTGACAGGGGATGTTAAGTGTTGTTCACTTCCAAGGATTGCAAGATAAAGTCTGTAAACTCGGGACAACTGGTGGATAAAGGCATAAGGACGGATAATAATGTATATGTGCTGAAAGAAGATAGAGAAGAGTGTCATCTAAGAAAACATGATGAAAGTTGGTTATGACATAGGAGACTTGGACATCTAAATTTTGATCACTTAATCAAGCTTAAAAATATTTAGGCAGTAAAATATCTTCTAAGAATATCAAAACCACAAAATTTTGTGTGTAAACCCTACCAAGTAGGAAAGCTAACCGGGACACAGTTTAAATCCAAGAGCTCTACTTCAACAGAGAAACCAATCCAATTAGTTCATATGGATTTATGTGGACCATCAAGACAGGAAGGCACATGGAAGAAAAACTACTTTATGTTGATCATTGACGATTACTCCAGACTTACTTGGGTTGCTTTTCTCAAAGAAAAAGTTGAATCATTTGAGAAATTTAAAATATTTAAGGCTTTAACTGAGAATCAAACAAGCAAGAGGTTAAAAGTAGTAAGATCAGACAAAGGAGGAGAATTTATGTCAAGTGATTTCAAGGAATTCTATGATAAACATGGGATCAAGAGAGAATACACAATCCCAGGAAATCCACAGCAAAATGGAGTAGTTGAGAGGCAAAACAAAACAGTGCAGCAAATGGCTAGGTCAATGATGAATGAGAAGAACATTGGTCAAACCTACTGGGTAGAAGAAATACACACAACAGTCCATGTTCTTAACAAAGCCCACCTCAGACCACACGGTGACAAGACACCTTATGAACTATGGTATGGAAGACCTGCCTCAATCAAACACTTCAAGGTATTTGGGAGTAAATGCTACATAAATAATAATAATGAAAAACTTGGCAAGTATGATGATATGGCTAATGAAGGAATCTTCTTAGGATATTTTACAAACAGTAAAGGATACAAATGTTATAGTAAGAGGCTGCATAAATTAATTGATTACATTGATGTAAAGGTTGATGAAGGAGTCTCATAAAGAGAGGTGGGCAATATTGAGTCTACTACAGAAGACGCAGTTGAAGCTAAAGATGAACGGGTCCAAGAATCAGGAAAAGAAGACTTTGAGTCAGATGAAGACACCTGTTAGCACTCTATAATTTGCCCAAGGCCGTGGAGGTAGTCACAAAGGCAACATCAAAACCACTTTGAGTCTTGGATCTAGCCCTCCAAGACTCAGAGAGGGATCTCTTTGTGTGATATAGATTTGTTTGAATAGATATTAGGCTAGCTAATGGGTTCAGAGTTTGGATTTTTTAAATGATTGGTTGGAACAAGAAAAAAGAGGTCCATTGGGTAATGGGGTCACAGCCTGAAGTTCAATCAAAAACAAGTTCTACAGACAACATTACAGGGCAAGGTAGGCACTCTTGTTGGATTCTTTGAATTTGATTTTTGGATTTAGAGGAGCAAGATGAGAAGAATAGGCAATAACAAGGAAATCAAGAATCCTAAAATTAACCATTGAGAAGAAAACATTGGCAATTATGTCAAAGCCAGAAACAGAGTGTATGTCTCAACAAATTTTGTTCTTCGAACTTCTTTGCATAATTCAGAGTATGAATGACTTAAGAAATACAATGGAATTTTTTTTACAGTGAATGAGGAAAACATCACCACCAAAAATGACACATGAATCCTGTAGCTGTTGTGACTGTATTATTGAATTGATGAAAATACAGAAGGCTCAGTGAGCTGTTTTACAAAACCTCAATCATGGTCCCCTGACTAATCAACCTATTTTACACATTTGAATCACTGCAATTTATAAAATAGACTCTCCCCAGGCTCAGAAGGTCGGATTCAACCACTTCGGTCAAGAATAGCATAAAATCCCCAAAAATCTGGAACTGCAAATTTGGTCGAATTTGCTGAAAATAGGGGTACGGTCAGTCATTGATTTCTCCCAATCGGTGACACTTGTGCAAAAACCGAAGGATTTTATTGTATATTATCTTGTCTGGAGAAAACACCTCCTTCAATTTCTCAAATTTCGTCTCCACCTCGCCGAAACAGCTCCCGCAAAATCGGGACTGTAATAGGAAAAACCAGAAATCCGAAAAATGAGGCTGAAAGACAGATTCGATTATCCCAACTGGTGGCACCTCTGCAAAAAATGGGAGAGGTTTTTTTTCTTCAGCCCATGATGAACAAAAAACTATTTTGGGTTTTTAAATTTCATCTCCGTTTTCCCAGAATCCGCTTCGCAAGACGAGGTGTCAAACAGACAAAAAATGGGTTGTTTTGAAAAATTGGGGGAAAGTGGTTTTTTAAGGAAAGGTGGTATTCCAGACCCCCCCTTGAGGTGGTAAGTGGTATTGGGAGGGGGGGTCCGAAATCACCTAGAGGTGACAAGTGTCCCTCCCAATACCACTATTCCAGACCCCCCCCTCCGTTAA
>ML817952.1:20621-45419 GCA_009831015.1 Picea engelmannii
TAACCTAAATTAACCTAAATACTAACTTAATTATTAGTTAATTAATTAATTAATTAAGAATTAATTAATTACTAACAAGATTAACCTAGCTTATTAATCTAACTACATTAATTTAATTAATATTGCTTTATTATACTAATTAATCTTAAAAATTTGCCACTAATCATTTATTATTAACCTAATGTTTTTATCCTAATTTTGTTTATTCAGGGATGAGTGGAAGGCTAGACATACTCAATGGGCCAAAAGGACAAGGGAGTGAGAGCGCAGCGGTGGATGAAGGATGCAGCATGATGATGGAGGATCAGGCGAAACAGATGGAGGGAAAAATGGAATCAACCGAGCCAGATGTCTTCATCACGGGAGAAACGCCAAATTAGCGGTTGAAGAATCGAGTTACCTATGATTATAGGTCCCCAACAACACCAACACTCAGACAGACTCAAATCAGCAGATAACATCAAATCCTTCCTCCAAAATTACTCAAAAGAATCATCCTGCAAGTCAGATAATTGGTGAGAAAGACAAAGGTGTACAAACCAAGAGAAATATAATCAAAGACACCGAGCAATCACATATAGCATTCATATTCATGGTGGAACCCAAGAACTTTAATGACGCCAATAAAGATGAAAATTGGTTAAGATCAATGAATGAGGAACTAGACCAGATTGAAAAGAATGACACTTGGGAACTCGTTCCTAAGCCAACAGATAAAAATGTAATAGGATCAAAGTGGGTCTACAAAAATAAGATGAATGAGCAAGGAAACATTGTAAGAAATAAGGCTAGATTGGTCTGCAAAGGATATGCTCAAATAGAAAGGCTAGACTTTGATGAAACATTTGCGCCCGTAGCAATATTGGAAGCAATTAGAATGTTTCTTGCATATGCTTGTCATAAATATTTTAAAGTCTATCAAATAGATGTCAAGTCATCTTTTCTAAATGGAGATCTAAAGGAAGAAGTCTATATGGAACAACTAGAGGGTTTCCAATTGTCAAATAACCCTGACTTTGTCTGCAAGCTGAAGAAAGCCTTATATGGGTTAAAACAAGCTCCTCGTGCTTGGTATCACAGACTGGATACGTATCTACAAGACAAAGGGTTCAAGAGAGGAACAATTGAAAACAATCTATATATCAAAACAGAGGGTAATGATTTGCTCATTATCTTGGTCTATGTAGATGACATCATCTTCGGTAGTAATAATGCTTTACTAGTACAATGCTTTGCTTCTGCCATGCAGTCTGAGTTTGAAATGTCTATGATAGGGGAACTGTCATTTTTTTTGGGTCTGCAAATTACTCAGAGGTTTGAAGGATTATTTCTTTGTCAAGAAAAATATCTAAGGGAAATGTTGAAAAGGTTTCAAATGGAATATTCTAAACCTATGAGCACACCTATGGTCACTGGATGTAAGTTAAGCAAGGATGATGACTCATCTGATGTTGATCAGAGTTCATATAGGTCTATGATAGTCAGCCTGTTGTACATAACAACATCTCGTCTAGACATAATGCATGATGTTGGAATCGTAGGAAGGTATCAGGCTGCACCTAAACAAAGTCATTTGTTAGTTGTCAAAAGGATATTCAGATACCTGAAAGGAACAATGGAATATGGTCTATGGTATCCTAGGAATCAAAATTTTCAACTATCAGTCTATTCAAATGTTGATTGGGCTAATTGTGTGGATGAAAGGAAAAGCACGAGTGGAGGTGCATTCTTATTAGGATATTCTCTTGTATCATGATTGATCAAGAAGCAAGGTTCCATTCCTTATCAACTACATAAGTTGAATACATTGCAACTGCCACATGTTGTACCCAAGTTTTGTGGATGATTCAGATACTTGCAAACTTGGAGGTCAAATATATTGCACCGATCTCAATCCATTGTGATAATACCAGTGCAATTTATAGTGTGTCCAAGAATCCTGTCTTTCACTCCAAGACCAAGTATATACCCATCATGTATCACTTCTTGAGGGAACAGGTAACCAACTCTATGGTTTATGTGCATTATATTCCATCCAAAGATCATATTGTTGATATCTTCACTAAACCTCTTGCACAAGCTCAGTTTGAGTATCTACGCCAGAAGTTGGGCATGACCCTGTTATCAAGTTAAATTAGTCCATCCTGTCAGGAGGAGTATGTATTGGTTGAACATATGATACCTCTGACAAGTACTGCAATAGCTGAGGGGGAGCATGTTTTCCTTGACATTGATGTCAAAGGGGGAGAAAAAGGTGTGTTCTGGATGCTACAGTTGGAGATCTGTGCAGTCCTTCAGAGTTTCTATCAATGCCAAAGGGGGATATTGTTGGCATGTTTACAGGATGAGTGTGCTTGTCATTGATGGCAAGAAAAACAACGATGCTAGCATGTTTACAGGAAGAGTGTCTTCCTGTCATTGATGGCAAGATCATAGTGTGCATCGATGACGAAACAGAAACAGCGTAAGCCCAGGTGAAGAAGCAAACAATATGCAGAGATCAAAGCTCAGGAGAGATAGAGTTCCGAGACACACCGACGAGATCCCATACATCAAGGCTCGTAGAAGGATCAAAGGTTGCAGAACCTTTGACACTTAGAAATTCTTCCAAGTCGGGAGGATGCATAACCTCAGGAGGAGGAGCGTCAGTGGCTGTTGGATCACCAATCCTGAAAACCCAATGTCTGTTAAATCAGAATCCAGTGACCAGAGGAAGTGTAGAGGAGGAGTACATATCTGATCTGTAAGATCTGAGCGTGAGGATCGACCGTCGTTGGATCCATAAGAACGTGCACAACCTTTAAGTGCAAGGTGAAGCAGGCTTACAAAGTCCCAAAAGCAGGGGGACCGTCCATCATCAAGGAAGACATGTGGCAACAGATGAGAAGATTTGCAGAATCGTGAATCAGGAGAACTGCATCGAGCAGTCCGCAGATATCACGAAACGTGAAATCATGAATTATTCACAACCGTTGATCAAAGAAAAGATCTGGACCATCACTATTTCGGGTATCATGAGAATGGAGGTAAGGAGACTCCCGAAGTCGCGAAACGCGAAATCGCGACTTGATCTAATCCGTCGAATCGAGGAGAGATATGGACCGTTGATTGTCCAGGGAGATGAGACGTGAAGTCGCGAAACGCGAAATTACAAAGCGCTCAAAATATTTGGCCCATGGTCACAATGAAAGGTCACATCAACAGAAAGTTAAGGGAGGATCTAGCATGTCACTAGGCTCCACTTCGGTGATTGCCAAAGCCATGAAGCACCCTTTTGATTAGTGAGTGGTCATAGCCTATGGTCTAATCAACGAAATATTGGGGAAGGAGCTAGCAACGCTAGGCTCCATTTCAGAGTTTTGCGATTTGGGAAGATCGAGGCAACTCACAGTTGGATATCCCAAAATGTGAAGTCGTGAAGCGCTTGTTGGATAGGCATCTGGTCACAGCCGTGATCATGTGGAAGGTAGGGGATTAGTAAGAATATCTAGCACAAACTGTGTAGATTTCTCAGAGAGAAAAAAAATGCACCAAAGACATGAGTGCGCAGAGGTTCTCTCAGTTACTGCTAGAGACAGACTGATTATAACTGCAGAAAATGACTGATTGCATCTACCAGATAATTATAAGAATATCAGGGTGATCGATAGAGGAGTTGAAGAGTCTCGAGGTATCTGTTAGGGGAATGAAGACTCATAACAGAGACGATTGACAGATGGAAAAGAGTTGAATACTATAGCTACCAAAGAATCCAAAGAGTCTTAGCATAACGACCATGGATGAAGAAAAGACTAAGTGTAATCGCCAGAGGGGATGAAGAGTTATGTGTATTATCTAGCGTAGGACTGGGCATTATAAATATACACATAACAGAGAAGAGGAGGTTGCTTCTATTGAGAGTAATTTTACACGACGAAAAATCATGTTATGGGCAGCAGCCGAAATGTACAGAAGAGGCATAGCGCATAGATCAGAGATGCGTATCTGAGAAAGGAAGAGAGGAAGACGAAGTTGAGGTGTGCATGAAAAAATAGAGTAGAAGAGAAGAAAGCTCAAAGAAGAACCCGAGCAAGAAGACACCAATGCAGGCAGTACAACAGAACAATGATGAGACTGGTAAGCTATAGATAAACACTGTATCATTGTAATAAGTCTCAAGTAACGAAGTTTTTATACTCAGGGTGGTTGGGATGTGCTAGGGAGGATTGGTGTCCTTAGAGTTTCAAGTGGGTGCTTGAAAACAGGGAGTTGTAACTTCCATCTAGTTGCAAGGGAGAACTGTTGTTCCCTGTTATACAGGTTGGTGCCTGTGTGACTGGAAGTTGGTGCTTCCATCCAGTTAGTGCTAGAACACTTAGGGGGTTGGTGCTTCCTTCTAGTGGGTGCTAGAGAAACCAGAGAGTTGGTGTTTCCTTCTAGTGGGTGCTAGAGAAACCAAAGAGTTGGTGCTCTCAGCAAGTTGCAGCTTGCAAAACAGAGGTGGTAGCCTCACAATGAGTTGGTGCTCATAAGAATGATAATGTATAGAAAATAAATATTACTTATCATATCAAGAAGAAGAGGTTTTTCCCTTTATGGGTTTCCTCAGGAAATATCTGTCTCTGTATATTTCATGTGTGTGATTGATGTTGAATATTCTATTACCTACCTTCCTGCATTATTGTGATTATCATTGAATCCTATGTAAAGAGTTTAAAATAAGTATAATTGTTTAAGCCTGGTAACAACTGATTCACCCCCCCTCTCACTTGTCCAACACAAATAACCTTTCACAAAAGGATATTCAATATGCTCAAAGATCATACTCATAAGAGACCCTTGCTCTCTTATTTATACTTCTCCAAGTAGCTTCCTCTAGGGGTTATCTTCTAACCAACTTACCCAACTTCCTTATTTTGGGGCTAACCCACTTCTAACCACTTTGTCCACTTACAACCAATTTATCCATAAATAGTAAACTTCTCCAGGGGATGATTTTAAGGATGGAAATTTATTTTAAAAAGTATAAACCTTGGTGAATATTACTAATCCTTCATATGTCAACTATAAATTTTTGGCGATGTGTTTTAAAAATATTCAAATTTCTAAGTATTTAGTATAGTTTTTATAAAATTTTGGCGATTTTTAAGGTAAAATAATTTTATCCTATAGAATTTGGGCGAATCATTTTTAAAATAGAGAATCTTGTTTTTTGAAAAACCATGGAAAATTAGCCCATGAGAGAAATTTAGCCCCTAAAATCATCCTTGAACTTCTCCACTTCTAGTTGCAACTAGATTATTTTAAATTGATTTCTTATTGCAACCACTTAACCCATGAATAACCACTTTGAATATTCAATCTTATCATAATAACTAGTTTAGCATAATTACCAAACTCACAACTTCTTGTTGCAACTAATTTATTTTTAATTATTTTCTTAATTCAACAACTATACCCATGATTAACTCCTAGTTACCATCAATTTGACTAGTACACTTCTTCTAGACGCTTTTAGAATAATTTGACCTCTTTGACCTTCTAGGGGCTACTATATAACTCATGAGGGTTCTCCAACTTCACATGGACATAAATCTCTAACCGTGAGGAGTTATGTGACATTCCACATATCATTGGAAACAACATTATATATACTATCCATCTGGAATAGTTTCTCCTACAAATTCACTGACATCGTATCAACACATCAACACATCATTATGACACCACTTGACATCAACACTTTTTATAACTATTACATCAATGACCATATAACCAATATTCAATATATCAATGATACAAACACATTACTATAAAAATACTTGACATCAAACCTTTGACATCAATACTTTGACATGAATGACAACATAGTACAAAAATCTCCCCCTTTGGCATTGATGAAAAAACCAACATTGATGTCAACACCAATCATTGATGGAAAATCTTGGACATGTAAATTCTCATGCTCGCTCTGTGATCATCGCTCCTCATCAATGTTCATATCTCCACATCATTGTGACTATCTCTCCCCATTTGACATCAATGGAAAAGGGTAGTTCTCTCCTTGGGGTTGCTCCCCTTGCCTAAACTCTCCTTGGGGTTGCTCCCTTTGTATGGATGCCTTTGAGATTCCTATGAATAATATCTCCTCCTTTGGACAAGGGATATCACTCTGATTACATCCCCAACATCTTTGGATGTTATGGTGTCTTCCAACATCTCTCCTTGCATAATGTCTGCGATCCAAAGCTTTGCGACCATATTCATTACATGAGAAGCAGTGACCATAAAAAACATTTTTATACCTTTGATTTGGTGTCCACCCTGAAGATGTCTCTCTTCTGAATTTGCTTTGAGGTGTAAATATGGATTCTTGATGTCTTCTTTGCTTTGTTCTTTTGAAGGTTTCCTTGCTTTGTATAGGTACTTGAATTTCAGCTTTGCTTCCACTTTTTTAGAATGAAGGACTTATTTCATGCTTCTTAGAAGTGCTACCAACTTCCTTGTTGTATCCAATACCTGATTTATCATTTGGAGATCTTTGGCTATATATGATTTCATCCAATATTGTTGAATTGTTCATGAACTTGATGTGAGTGTTTGACTTCTCTACTTTCTTTCTGAGATCAACAACTTTAGCTTCCAACTTATGGCATGACTCTTCCTTTTCATTTACTTGATTCTTCAATAGTTCCTCTATCCTTTTGGCTTCTTCAATTTGGGTCTTTAGATTGACATTAACTTCAAGACGTTTTCTAATCTCATCATCTACCTTCTTCTTTTATTCTTCTTGAATGATTATTTCTTTCTTTAGTCTTTTGATCTCTTCTTCATTTTCATCTAATTGAGTCTTTTTACTTTCTTTTTGTTCTTTAATCATTTACTTTAGTTCAATGGATACTTTTCTAGGACTTCACTAATGCATTTTTCAAGATACTTAGAAGAAATTGAATAATGTCCTATTTCCATCCTAACATCACCTAACTTAGATACAACTTTTTCTTTAAACTTCAACAACTCTTCTTCTTCATCTACACAAACTTATGCTATATCTTCTTCTTCATTTGTAAGAAAGCATTCATCTTCACCAGGAGTATTGAAATTAGAATATTTTGGAGAGTCTTTACCTTCATTTTCCTTGATGTAATTGTCTTCTTTGTCTTGATATATCTTCTCTAGCTTCAACCATAGATCCTTGGTGGAAGTACATTGTCCCATGATTTCTTTGACAGGTCTTGAGATTCCATTGAAAATGTTCTTGAGAGCTAATGCATCATTCTTATTTTCTTCCTTTTGAGCTGCAAACTTTGACTTATTCTTCAAGGGAACTGATCTACCAATAGTTTCTTTCCAAACACCTGCTCCTTTTTCCTTCAAATACCCTTTCATTTATGTTCTCCATGCTGAATAATCTTTCTCATCAAATACTAGAACTTCATCATCCATTTGTGTGTCCATGGATCTCCTCTAATATTGTAAGTCTTATAGTGAAGGTATTCTCTGATACCAATTGATGGACACACCAAGAGGGGGGGTGAATTAGTGTGAGGGATATTTTTACACTTCTTACACAACTTTAGATAACAATCACCATTCAAAACATCATTACTCATTACTTCCATTCACACTAAGTTGCTTGCATGTAAACATATCTCAACCACATATAATAACAATAAAAAACTATGCACCATCACAATAAAGAACACAAGGAACACCAGATATATGTAAAAGTCTATTTTGTATTACGGACTACAATCCTTGGGGTTTATCAACACCAACTGAAATGAGAACCAACTCAAAGAGAGCACCAACTCTCATTGCAAGACCCAACCTGCATATCTTAGCAGCAACTAAGAAGAGGAATCCAACCCTCAAGTACAAGACCTAACTTGTAGATAGAAAGCAATATGTCAAACTATATCAATAGTATATACCAACACAAGTGCATCACCTATGCACCACACAACCTATCACGTCAATCTCATCATCCAAATCAGATTTACTCACCAAGATCAATCACCAAGACAACTCTGAACAATATCACCAAGGTAACCAACAAGATACCTCTAGAAATACACCATGCTCTCCATAAACCAAATACCATAAGTTTTCACGATTCTGGTGTTGCGGTTCTGCTATCGCAATTCTTCTGCCGCACTTTTTCTGCCACACTTTTTCTGCTACGATTTTTCTTCCGCGCTTTTTTCTGCCACGATTTTTCTACCGCACTTTTTCTGTCGTGATTTTTCTTTCGCACTTTTTCTACCGCGAATTTTATCTATCAATAATACCTACCCAAATAACCTTTCACAAATGGATATTCAATATGCTCAAAGATCATACTCATAAGAGACCCTTTCTCTCTTATTTATACTTCTCCAAGTAGCTTCCTATAGGGGTTATCTTCTAACCAACTTACCCAAGTTCATTCTTTTGTGGATAACCCACTTCTATCCACTTTGTCCACTTACAACCACTTTATCCACAAATAGTAAACTTCTCCACTTCTAGTTGCAACTAATTTATTTTTAATTTTTTTCTTAGTGCAACACTTAACCCATGACTAACCACTTTGACTATTCAATCTTCTCATCATAACTACTTACAATAATTACCAAACTCACAACTTATTGTTGCAACTAATTTATTTTTAATTATGTTCTTAATGCAACAACTATACCCATGATTAACTCCTAGTTACCATCAATTTGACTAGTACACTTCTTCTAGGAGATTCTAGAATAATTTAACTTATTTGATCTTCTAGGGGCTTCTATATAACTCATGAGGGTTCTCCAACTTCACATGGCCTTAACTCTCTAACCGTGAGGAGTTATGTGACATTTCACATATCACTGGAAATGACATGACATATATATCCATCTGGAATATTTTCTCCTACAAATTCATTGATCTTCATTACATTATTCCTTAATCAAACTTGGGTTACCTAACCACATTGTTGGGCTACTCAACCACCTAACCATTTGGACTTCACAAAGTGTATTCCCGTGAGGGATTTCACCATAAGGGGACCACTTTGAGAACTTTATCCAAGAGGGTCTTCCAGTGAGGGATTTCACCATAAGGGGACAACTTTGGAGTTTATCCATTTGGTTCTTCCTATCGACCATGGCATGACATCAATGATACAACTCCCTTTAATATCAACACATCATTATGACACCACTTGACATCAACCCCTTTTACAAAAATTACATCAATGACCATATAACCAATAATCAATATATCAATGACAAAAACACATTACTATGACAATACTTGACATCAATGACAACATATTACAACAAGGAATGCATGGTTGCATGTAAGAGAAGACACGAGAGGTTGCAAGAGGAGTTGAGAGGTGCTATCGGATGAAGCATCATGCAGAAGCAGAGGAATACAATTGTGCAGACACGGGGAGACAATGAACAACACCAAAAATGCACAAAAATATTTTCAATGCACAACTTTGAGAAAAACAATGGGGAGTATTCCCATGACATGAATGCTCACGATGGAGTAGAGAAGACCCAAAATCAAGACTGGAGCAAAAGAGGGTCGTGGGCTTGGGGCTTGCTGGAAATAAACTGACACTGGAAGGGGAGGGCATTGAGGGATAGTGTAGTTGTGAAATGAATCCCTTGTGTAAAGGAAATCTAGCTGGGAAGGCTCCTGATAAATCTCATTGAGGTTCTGAGCTCAAAGGGAAAGAGGGGAAACTTTTGTTGTTTCCAGTGGAGTGGAGGAGAGTAACCTCCTTGGTCCATTATTTGACTGATTGAGTCAATTGTGAGAGTTCCTTGGTGGTATCATGGACTAGCATGGAGGTGGAATTTTGTCGAAGTGATTGAGCAGTAGAGCCTATGGTTGGGTGGGAAATTTCTCACCCATAGTTAGTTGGTTTGGACAACCTTTGTTCTAAAAACAAATAGGTCTCTTTTTCATTTTTACTGTACTTGTTAGGTATGACTATCAATGTGATTTGTAAGAGATTTCATGGCTTACTAAGTAACCCAAATAAGGATAAAATGAATACCTAGTGTATATTCCTGGTATGCTTGATATTTCCTCACTGGTTGTTGTCTTTTGTAATGAATAATTAAATAAGGCGTGCATGGGATTATGATTTATATATACACAGTAAACTGATTTACAATTGTTTTTTTTCTTTGGGAGTTTAATTACATACATCATGTAATGGATAAGTTAGATCCCAGTGAATAACATGAGACCTATGTGAGGAATTTATAAGGTTAATTGTTGATTTTTCACTATTAGTAGTTATTGTAATCCCTTTGGCCTCCTGTTCCCTTTCTCTTGGACCCTTCATCTCATTGAATTTTACATAAAAGGGTTGTAGTATCTAAAACCTTTGATCAAAGTGCTCAATAAGGTGTTTTTCTTGTTTAAGAAGATGGGATCAAAGTCAAAAACCCAACAAGATGATGCATCTTAAGTCCGTGAGACTACTAAGACCAAAACATAAACTATAACCCCTTTAATTACTATTTGAATTGGCGAGTAACAATGATCATTGGATCAACACGAAGGATGAAAGAATATCGTTTGATCGCTATCGGGTGATTTGGAACTAGAGGCAGAAGCCCTCAGTTAACCGGGCTATCAAATCCCCTGAGTACCAGGAGGACCCACATCGAATTGCCTTGTTGAACACTTGATACCCGATGGGAAAAGTTTCAGCATACGATTCCATGTGTTTATTTCCTATAAACAAGGAGTGAAAATTGACGTCAATGTGACATACCTTACCCGCATGGCAACCAACATGTCCAGAGGACCATACATGTCAATCTATGTTTGTTCAATGAGTCTAGTGTGGGGCGCTATCGAATGAGTACCAATGTTTAGGCACCCTTAATTATCAGTCGTTGGATACAAGGCAAGAGGGCCCACTGCTGTTAATTTCTTAAGAAGCTTAGAAGGATTTTAAAGCCCCGAGGTATCAAAGTATTAGACCCCTGGAAGAATTCCAAGTCCATGTTTCTTTTGGGAATTCTTGATGGCTCGGTGCTCCTGTGGGGAATGGTTCTAGGAAGGGTTCTAGCCTTCCCTTGTTATCCTATGAACAAAGGAGATCACATGTCACTAACATCGGATGACAAAGTAAAACCAATGTATAGTGAAAATGTGTCAACACCTGAGTGGAGAATCTTATTCCTAGTGATGAGGTGTCACATAGTGGTTGGTCCACATGTCATGTGGATATTGTGCCATGTGTCAAGGTAATTCATAGTTTTGAGGCAGTGATCTATATCGCGTCATGAGTGCCATGTGTCCATCTAGGTGGAAATTCAAGACGGGGCCACGTGTCTTTGGTGCCAGCTCAGCCCCCAGATCAGGTGCTTGGGGATTGTGAAGTATGAGTTCACCTGGTGGGATGATACCCTGGTGGGTCGATATCCCAGAATATCGGGTATTGAAAATGTTTGAGAACTGTCGAAAGTGGGAGAGTTGAGTGTCTTGGTGGGTTGGTGGCTAGTGCCATGCTAGTAGCCACGTTCGCACCAGATGTTTCCATGTGGATTGGTACAGGTGACATGTATGCCACATGGGAGTGTGGTGGTCTTGGCCAATGAAGGCCTATAAACTTTAGAATTCCATAATGTTTGATATAGAGATCAATTTTGAGCAAGGTTATAGTCATTGGAAAGATATTGACGAGAAGAAGTGGAATATGAAACCAAATTTTGATTGTAGAGGTGATAAATAAAGGTGGTTTGAGGAAAGAAAAGAGAAAATTTTGACATCCCACTAGCCTAAGGAAGCGTTATGGGGTTGGGTGTGTTACAAAGTGGTATCAAAGTAGGGCTTCAAACACTAGGCCTAGATGGGCTAGAGAATAGTCACAAGACTAGTATACCAAGGCCAAGAAGAGCCTATTGAATTTTTTTTGTCTGCATTTAAAAAGTTGGATATTAGTTGCACAAAATTCTTAAAAGAAAGACAACATATTCAATGTTGTTTCCAAAAATTCCTTACAGGAGAAAGTCATGGTTTTTTCCTTAATAAATCCAACATAAAAAAATAATCATGCTAAGGCATGTTGATAACAAAAGAGTAATTCCATTGCCTTGCTAGAATTAGAAGGACTCCTATGGGAGATTGAATATGTTGACATGCATTGATGGTTGAATCTAAATGTAAAATGAAAGAAGAAGCATAATCATGTTATAGGATTGCATGATCCCAGAGAGTGGATAATCTATATTTTTTAATAGGTTGTAATGCTACCTATAAGTATGGAATGATGGAGACCTTGACAATTACAATTGTTGCTTTAAATAAAAAAAGAAAGAAAAAGGTAAGCCATGTATGAATAAATTATCCTTATGTTTAGAGGACTGATGGAAATTTGTAAGGTTAGTTTTGTTATCCACAACTCTCAGGGATAAATAAGTAGATGATGTCTTGATGCCCTCAGGTTGCAGACATGGAGTACCAAGAGATAGCTTGACCAACAATGTCCACTTGCACAGATAGAGACCCACCTCACCACCACAACTCTAGGTTGATCATGATAGTATCCACCACATCATCTGGCCTTTGGAAGACATTGGATCTTTCTCCATGAGGTACAAGTCAGGTATTATGGTGAGTGTCATTTCAATATTTAAGGAATTTGGGTTTGTTGCATCTATTACTGTTTTTTATTATGTGACATGTGCTTTGACATTATTCTCTTTGCCTCGTTTGACCTTGGTGGTTGAAATTGTTCCCTAGTAAGTGGGTCACCCTTAGGGATAGGTATGCTACTAGGTTCTCCTTTAGAAAAGTCATCGTTCCATTCCCGACCATACTTTTCACTTTCCACACTTCATCCCCTCATCTCCTCACCTTTTGGGTTTTTCGGGTATACTGACCCAAGAAGGGGTTGTCCCTCACTTCATGGGAAGAAGGGGCTGAAGGCCTAGAGGCTTGTGGCTAGAAAAAGATAAAATCCAAACCATTAACCTTCTATATTCTCTCCCAGGTATCCCGAGGACAATGAAATATATCTCATAAAAAACTAATAGGATTCGTAAAAGAATGACTAATAGAAAAATGCCAACCGAGGAAGAGCATGTGTGGGAAGTATTTTTATTGCTTAGTGATCCATATGGATCCTAGTGGCCATCCACCTCTTCCATTGAATCACCATTTTGAGCGCATGGTTTTGATAAACCATGATATTCACCCTTTTGATGGGGAATGGAATGTAATGCCATATTCATTTGGTAATTATAGACATCATTTAATGATTTCCTAGTGGTATTATGTACATGCCTACAACATAGCGTTAATGCACCGGATCCCATTAGAACTCCGCAGTTAAGCGTGCTCATGCTAGAGTAGCACTGGGATGGGTGACCGCCTAGAAAGTCCTAGTCTTTTACATGCCTATGGAATTTTATAAACTTAGTCCAATTTATCCCACATACATCATGGGAATTGTTCTCCTCTCACTCTCTCATATATAATTGAGGTGAAGGAGGCCCTTTAAGACTGAAATGGAGTGTGATGTAAATCTTGTTGCGAATGGAGCATAGCCAACATCTCTTTCTTTTCAGAGATAAGCTACCCCATTTTGTCAGTTTGTGTTCTACAATGTTTTTCTCTCTTATAGGAGTTGGGTTTCATTATATTTATGTGTTTCTTGCAACATCTTTGTGTATTTCCATTTTGTATCTCTGCTATATTTCTATCTTCAAGTCGTTCTCAAAATAATATGGATCAATGGTATCAGAGCAGTCTTCTCCTTTTCATTTCTCAAAGCAAGTCCCCGACGAGGTCAGGGTATAGATATTTGGGTCTCAAGCTAGTTTTGCTTGAGGACAACCACTCTCGCTAGCCCAAGCGACCTCCCATGGTGGAAGAAAAGAGAGATGATAGAGCAGGATATCCTCTCAAGACGTTTCTCAAGGAAGCCCTCGTGCAACAAAGGAATGAGATGATGGACAACTTCGCTTAGATCCTTTGAAGACTACTGATGGCGGCAAATGAGGCATCTTCAACAAGCAACCATTTTTAAAGTGAGACTCCCTTCAAGGTACAATTCAATTTTGATATCCCCTTATTTGAGGGCCAGATAGATGCATATTCTCTAGAAAAATGGTTGAATCTACTAGAAGGTTATTACTCTATCCAAAAAAAAATTGACAGTGAAAATATCACCTTCGCACTCCTTAAAGCCCTTCCCCATGTCAGAGCTTGGTGGGAAGGTTACTGGGAGAGGTACACCGTGGATGAATCTACACTATTTAGGAGAGAACCCACTGTTATCACTGAAATTTCGTCTGCACATGGCGACAAGAACTCAGCATCGTCAAACAATAATGAAGTCATTCATGGCACTGAATTAATCACACAGCATTCCAAAAAGGTCAAAAAACTATACAAAGTAGTAAAAATTGAAGAGCGCTTTACAGAAGTTGGGTGTACGCGTACATGCGCGGAACAGGAACGTACCATGCGCGCATAAGCACACGATGCGTGACTGTTAACGCAAAAACCCACGCACCTGCTAAACGACGCATTTATTGAATTGGTCAGCCTCCCAACCACTTATGGATCAGCTCCCAAGCCGATTTGACCCTCAAATCTTAGCTGAATCCGCATGGTAGGCTGGTCAAAGACCTAATAAATCCCTAAAGAGCCTCTTTTCACACTACAAAGGAGTTACATAATCACCCAATGCAATGCTATAAAAATCCATGAAGAAACCTCATTTTCTCAAGGAATTTCATGTAATGTTATGCTGCCTACATTGTTTTAAGGACTCACTCCTTGGCAAGAGCACTTTGGCACCATTTCATTGAGAAATCCACCTCTCCATTGAGTGGATTTGCAAAGGATTTCTTTCACCACCATTTTCATTTTTCTTGTTGTAAGGAGAGCAAGCTTGTGAGGGTCCAAGAGCCTTCCTTTGGAGGAAGAAGGGACTCATAGTCCCCTTTCTTCATTGTGCTTTGATTTCATCAATAGAGCAGCCTAAAAACATTGGTGATATTGGTCTTTTTGTGTTTTATTATCTCTATGTCCTCATGCTTATAATTTTAGTTTGTATTAGTTTAATTCTTGCTTATAGTTTTGTGCTTCTTTTTCTAACTCTTTCCTCTACAGCTGTCATGCTCAGCAAGACCCAACTGGGCATGTAAGCACCTCTTATTTGCTAACCAAGGTGACGAAAAGGGTGCAAACAGATTGGCGACCGTACTGGGGATTAGGTATCAATTCCTTCCTCATTTGGGTTTATTTTTCTCTTCTTTTAGTTTAATTAACTTGCAGGTGCACAAAACGGCCTAGGCCAACCTGCCAACCATCCAATTCAAGGGAGAATTGAGAGGAATCCATCCGAATTTTTCCTTCTCGGCCATTTGCCACACGTGTGCAGGTATTTCACCCCACAGACATGTGTCGGGCGCACATGCGCTGAATCAACAACCATTATCTGCGCGCATGCGCTTTCTGGATCAACTCTATTCGCGTGTCGGCGCTCTGCGCGCCTCTGTCAGCACTGGGGGCCGCGCATTAAATTTCACATTGTAAGTTGATTGGGATGTGGGGAAGGCCATTGGCCCTCTTAAAATAATGTTATGCATGCTCTAAATACTGCACCACACTTAGTCCCCTCATCATATAAAGGGGTTAGTATAACACACATAGGCACTTAGGAGGATAAAAATCAATTTCCCTTCTTTGCTTTTTGCCACATGGATGGCTTGTTTTGACTAATAATATAAGGTGGACATCAATTTTAATCACATCTAAACTTACATTGGGACTAGGAATTGAAGTAACAATCGTTTAGTATGCTCTTTTCTCGCGCTTCCAAGCGATCTTGAGAATCAGAAAAAGATTGTGAAAACAATCTCATCTCCCTTAACAAACATTTCAAACCTTTAGGAGAGGACAATGGCCCTTTTTGGGACCCCTCTTAGCTTCATTTTTCAAACACATTTTAAACTTGTAATGGGCCCATACATGCCCACATGCTACAAATATAGGATAGTGGTTGAAATTTTGCTTTCTTAGATCAAAACACTAGGAGAGTTTAAAGGTTTGTAACGGGCCCACACATGCCCACATGTTCAATCTAGGATAGTTTCATGCTTTTTCTAGATTACCTCACAATAGGGAGTTAAAGGATAGTAACGGACCCACATGTCCACATGCTAGCTTCCTAGGGCTTTTGAATTCCACAAGGTTGTACCAAAGACATCTAGCTAATTAGGTAATCAAACTCTTGTAAGGACCAAGCGAAGTCCACATGAAGCAAGGTGACACCTAATTAACAAAAAATTGGCACACTTTTCACTCACACACAAAAGTCACTTTTCACTCACATAGTTTCTTCTTGAAACGTGGAGGTCCAAGTAAGTTTCCTCCAAAGGGATTCCGAAAACACTCCATCTTTTCTTGACAAGGCTATCCACTCCCATTGTTAATCAAACGAGGTTAGTTTTCACCCCTAGCCTCACAAAACAACTTCATCTAAATTTTTTTCTAAAAACTCATTAAGTTTTCCTCCACAGGAGGTACCAAAAGAAATTTTTTAGTCTAGGTAGGATTTCGGGGATAGGCATCCAAATAACCCCCCGTTATCTGGTTCTCACATTGATAAAACATAGAGGTTATCAAATAGGGAACTTAAAATCCTCCAAGTCAAGTGTTCCAATCACCATAAGGCAGGGAGATACCCGTGAAGGGTTGAAGGCCTAGGTCCGGTTGTTCTGTGCGTCCCCCCTTGAGGCACCCACCTCTTGGACGGGATCCAACCCGTGACCCATTTCTTAGGCCGAAAATCTAAATGTCGCACTTTGACTGAGGTACCTAGTGACCAACTTTAGGACATCTACCCAGGTGGCAATTGTGGGCTGCAATTGCACCTTGATTGGATTTTGTGTGGATATTGGGAAATATCGCTAGCTCTTTCGGGATATGCCCCCTCTACCCCTCATTATAACCAATTGTTTCATCCTTCACTAGTGTCTCTTCCGGTGACTTCAGACCCCACTGTTGAGTACTATTAGAAGGTCCAGTGCTATTTGAGAGGAAGGACGTTACGTCTTCTAGGACACGAGCATTTTCTTTCTTTTGATTCCCCCACGCGGACAAAACCCACTTACCCATATATATGCTTCTTTCTCATTTTATGTATGATGCAGATCTGATTACAATTTGATTTGGATATATATATTGTGTAAACATTCAACGCAAAGGCTTTGTTGGTTTTTATAGTTCTCTCACCACTTGTTACACAAATTCACACAACTAGTCTGACATCATAGGGGAACCACAGAACCCCCGTCGTTCACGATGCTTGCTTAACCTCCCTCCTATATTAGGGGGAGTATCTGGTCGTACCCGCTCATCGGTACCTACTTCACACACTCCTATGAGTGCTACTATCTTAGGATCAACTTTGCTTGGTTCTACATTACTTGGGTCATCTTCCCAAGGTCATCCATTCACTCGCTCTCCTTTGCAAGGAAGCGAGAGACCCACTTCCTCTCAAGGAGGAAGCACCAACCCACCTAGTCCCCATCAAGGTTCAAGTTCACAACACACTATGGCTGGAGCTAATCCTCCCACCCCACTATAGATGCCATATTTAGCCTCTCTCAACATACCGGATCTCACCAAACTCACCAATGATCCTATATTGCATGACGCCACATGGTCGGCAATACCAAAAAAACTTCCTTCAGACATACCAAAGTTTGAAGGAAAGGTGGGGGATTACCCCACTAACCATGTCATGACCTTTCATCTATGGTGTTCTTCCAACAGCATTATGGATGATTCCATCAGACTGCGATTATTTCAACGCACACTTACTGGCCCATCCGCCAAATGGTATGTCGAAGAAAAATCAGGGTCCCATACGACCTTTGAGTCATTGGCCAAAGCATTCTTGACCTTCTTCCAGTTACCCATCCGCCACGACAATGGTCTCGAACTACTGTCTAACTTCAAACAAACCTCAGCCACCCACATCGCTGACCACATTCATGAGTGGCGTAGGCGACGTAGTTTGTGTAAAGCAGAAACCACCAAGCAGCAATGTCTCGACTGGTTTCTTAGATCACTTGTATCTCTACTTGGTAAGGATGTAGCTTCCACCTTCCCTCAATATGAAGAGGAAGCCATCAGTAAGGCCCAACAGTATGACCTCATTTATGCACAGTCAGGGTACTTATACACAGTACTTCCTGATCTTCCAAAACCTGTGCCATTTGGCCAAGACAAACCTGGGATGTCTCACTCAGCAGACGGACTAATAGGTGCCACCACACACCACGGTCCACAACCCCAACCACCACCGATGTATGGAACACCTCAATACCCGTCGACATATAGGGGCACGCCTTATTACCCCCCACCCCCTTATCAATAACCATACCCTGTTGCTATACCTCCACCCATCAGTGGACCACCACCGACACCTCCCATACATCCACCTATTCCCACAAACAATGGTGCTCCCTCAACATCAGCTTATAGTACTAGTGAAAGCACTACGCCTTCCTATGTACCTTATGGATCGGTACCACCACAAAATCCATACTTCCCATTTCCTGGCCCTCCACAACCCATGGCTCCCCCACATCCACATGCGGGGGTAAACTTTGTTCAACCTTCTGCTGCTCAACAATACCAAAATTTTGAACAGTTGAACACAACTAATCCAACTCATCCATCAAACAATGCCAAGAAGAAAGGTCAGAAAAGGAATAACAACAACCCCAGTCAAGGCGGGAATCAACCCCCACAACACCAACCCACTGGGGGCAACCAGAACCAGGGGAACCAAAACCCCCAAGGGGGCAATAATAACAAATGCCAAGGGAGAAATAATGTCAAAACCATCTTCCCTTGTGCCCTTTGTGGTGATTTTGATCATTACACTCACCATTTCCCCCAGATCGTTGATTTCAAGCGGCTGAAAGATTCTGGTAGTCTTCCCCATTCTCCTGCACAAAACACCCCTCAGCAGGCACCACAACAATACGTGCAACAACCCCCTCCCGCCGTGCTGCAAAATCCTATTCCACATCAAGGTGTGATAAACACCCAACATGACACACAACATCCCCCACCTCAGGAGGGACAATACCACAACCCTAACAATCCAGCAGAGCGTACAATTCTCCTCACCAGTGAGGAAGAAATCCTTATGAAATGCGTAATCGTCAGTATCATACACCTGTTGAGTCTCCTCCCATATCTCCATAGACAAACCCTACACCAACGGGACCCCCGTTGGTGATCCCTCGCCCTTCCGCCGAACCACCACTACGCATCCCTCGCATCCCTTTACGCAAGAATGTTCACAACCCGCAGGCTAGGGCAGCTCATAACTATAGCTTGGTAGATGACTTAGCACAATCCTTGGCTGCCATGTCAGTCTTGGAAGTCCTCCAGACTTGTCCTACACAGCGGAAATCTTTACTTTCCGCCTTGGGGGCAGTCGACCCTGCAGATACTCGACTCATCACCTTTGATCTTGATCGCGGAGAACCCCGTCTTCCCTCCTTGATCGCTTTTCAAATACCAGTAAAAATACGGAACATCAAAGTTCATCGGTGTATCATCGATGAAGGTGCCTCTACATGCATCATGTCCAAAACAGTATGGCAAAAGCTTGGTTCCCCGGAACTCATACCCTCTTCCATCACATTACGAGCTTATGACGGACGACCATCCTCTCTGGAAGGGCTCTTCCAAAATGTCCCCATTGAACTCAGGGGCAAGACTATTCTCATTGACATTGAAGTTATCGATGCCCCACTCGATTATAATATCCTGTTCGGTCGTAGCTACATGTACGCTATGAAGGCAGTGGCATCTTCCGTCTTTTGGACAATGATGTTCCCCCACAATGGGAAGATCGTGACCATCGACCAAGTCTCACATTATGAGCCTAACCCATCTGCCAACCTCGATAACATTCTTCCTCTCATCCACACCAACCAAGACTCCTACCCACTCATCAAGATGGGTCCAGGGATTTTCAAAGATCCATCCTTGTTAGGGACATACCACGAAGCACCACCACTCCTTCATCCTCCTAACCAGGTATGCGTCATATCATCTAACGAAACTCACACGGAGGATGCTCTTCCTCCTCAAGAGGCTTCAGTCATTCCTGACGTCTCAATAGTCGCAGAACCACTCCAGACGGAGCCTCCTGCGCACTTGTCGACCTCAACAGTCCCCGAGACCACATCCCCTCAAGGGAATAATCTCGTCTGGGAGACACTTCCCCAACCCCTCACACAAATTCCCTTCTTTTACCCTCTGCCAGGTATCGAATATTTTCAGGTAGCTGCAACGCTCACACTACCGAATATGGTGTTAGCAATCCTCGTTTGGTATCTGTACCCACCAGAGATGGTCCCTCGACCATCCCTTCCCCCACAGGAAGGACTTCCCATGAAAATCCTCATCCTTACCCCCACCACCCCCCTACTCACTACCCCCCCTGCTACAGCTGGGGGCAGGAGAAAGAAGAAAGAGCCCACCACTCCACTTCCTCCACGCATCCCATCACCTTGCGCACTATGTGAGAAAGAGGGCCACCAAACCAACAATTGTCCATCACTACCTAAATTACAGAATTTGATCCCCCCCAATCAAACTCCCCCAACAACTGTCACTACTGCTAGTACCGCTACTACCACCAACCTTTCCAGTAGTAAAGGGTTGAGGACCAAATATGTTTGTTCTATATGTTCAGAGTATGGCCATTACACCCACCATTGCCCAGCACTTCCGCGCTTTCGGAAGACATTAGCGGTCATACGCCAGAACTTCCAGAACAACCCACGCCCTGCTATGTCCTCTTCGAATATCACTAACATTCGCTATGTCACGACTTCAGTCAATGAACGTATGAGATGCCCTTGCTCTCTCTACGATTCATTAGCTCATTTTACATACCAGTGTCCTATGATCCTTGCATACAGGTGACGTCAATTGGCCCTGCTTCACCAACCTACAGAGGCGATACTTGACATTACCCCGTCACTTGAGCATCTTCATGTCATTTCTCCCGAGCCCGAGGCACTCCCAACACCTCCATGGTTCTTAACCGACGTCTCTGAGGATTTACCCCACAATCCCCCAAACTCTCCGGCTCATTCCCCTACGGAGACTCTCCACCCAACCACCACAGGTACCCCTCAGTACTTCAATATATGGTTCATGTCGAGTGAACCCTCACCATCTCCTAACACTGCTCCCCTTGCTTCTCCATCAGGGGGCAATCACCCTAGCACTGAGATCACTCCTCACGACCCCTTATATTCTCGGTGTTTCCGATGTGATGAGGAAATACTCGAAGATATACACCACCCAAACTCACCCTGGGATGCGTTACATCACCGCACACTCTTCTCTCCACAGGAATCCCTCATGCCTCCTAACCAAAACCCCATTTACACAATCGAAACCAAAGATTTTATCCCATCCGGGCCTATCGATTGGTTCAACAATCCCATTCCTGCACCCGACGCTTTTGAAGAAGGTAATATGGCCAACCTTTCCCCCACCATCAAAATCGACATTTCCGTTAAAAACGACATTGTCGAAGAAATCACCATTGGAGTTGCTTGCACTCCTCGGGAAATCGCCGCATATAAAGCCCTCTTCCAAGAATACAGGGATATTTTCGCCTGGTCATACACGGAAATGCCTGGCCTCGATCCCTCTATTGTCGAACATCGCATCGACACCTGGCCCGACATCACACCAGTCCGCCAGAAACAGCGCCCGCTACACCCAACCAAAGCTGCGGCTATCAAAGCCGAAATTGATAAATTACGCGCGGCCAAGTTTATTTACCCCATCGCTTACACTTCATGGGTTTCCAACCATGTACCCATCGACAAAAAACAGGGCACTATCCGCGTTTGCACAGACTTTCGCAATCTCAACAACGCATGTCCCAAAGACAACTTTCCAACGCCTTTCATCGATCAAATTATCGACGACTGCGCCAGCCATGAGGCTCTCTCCTTTATGGACAGATTCTCTGGCTATAATCAAATTCAAATCCACCCAGCCGATCAGTATAAAACTGCATTTATTACCCTGTGGGGTACCTTTTCATATCGTGTCATGCCTTTCGGCTTAAAAAATGTCGGCGCCACTTTCCAACGGGCGATGACATACATCTTCCACGATCTGGCTAAAATCATCCTCGCCTACTTGGACGACCTCACAGCTCGATCCAAGAAACGCACCCAACATCTCGATGATTTACGAATCATCTTTCAACGATGCCGACAGTACAACATCCGCTTTAACCCCCTCAAGTGTGTGTTCTGCGTTACCGCTAGGCGCCTCCTCAATTTTATTGTTTCCCAAAGCGGTATTACCGTGGACCCCCTCAAACTCAAAGTTATCACCGAAATTCCACCTCCCCGAAATTTATGGCAACTTCAGAGTCTACAGGGAAAAGCTAACTTTCTCAGACGCTTTGTTCCTGATTACGCCATACGCGCACATGGTTTCCTTCGCTTACTATGTCATGACATCCCATTTCATTGGGACGACCATGCCCAACAGTCATTTGACGATCTGAAAGCAGCGCTTTCAAATGCACCCTTAATTAGTGCACCTGATTATAATCACGATTACATCCTCTACGTATCAGCATCAGCTGTATCAGTAGTCGGCGTCCTCGTCTAGCTCGGAGATGAAAATCATGAACACGTCATTTAATACGTTAGTAAGAACCTCTCAGGACCACCCTTGAAGTATAAACATGAAGATAAGTTTGCTCTTGCAGTTGTCCTTGCAGTCCAGAAACTACGCCATTACATTCTGCTTCGCACCACAAAGGTCGTCGCAGATTCCAACCCTATGCAGTACTTGCTCAGCCTTCGAAAAATTAACGGAAAATTCTCTCGATGGATTGTTATCCTTCAGGAGTACGACCTCGAGTTCTCAACACCTAAGAGTAAGAAGGCCCTCGTTCTCGCTGAACTTGTCACGGCCCTTCCCTCTGACACCACCAGTGCCCCCGTCAACACCAACTTTCCAGACGAACATCTCTTTTACATCACTTCAGATGATCCTTGGTATGGCGACCTCCTCGTCTACCTACGAACTCAAAATTTCGGTAACCACCTTTCAAGAGATGATCGTCGACGTATTCTCCATCAGGCCCCCCGCTATCTCCTCATCGGAAACATCCTATACCGGCGGGGCGTAGACACCATTCTTCGTCGATGCCTGACTATTGACGAGGCCGACAGAGTTTTAAACGACTGCCACAGTGGTGCATGTGGGGGCCATCTTTCAGGTATATCCACAGCTCAAAATATTATCCAAGCCGATTACTTTTGGCCTACCTTGTTTCACGATTGCATTCACGCCGTGAAACGTTGTGAGCAATGTTAGCTCTATGCCAACAAAGCCCAAGCACCCCCCGCCCTTCTTCACCCTGTCATTACAGCCGGCCCCTTTTGTAAATGGGGCATCGACTTTATGACTTGTAATCCCCCCTCCAGCAATGGTCACAAATACATTGTTGTCGCCGTTGATTACTTCACCAAATGGGCTGAAGCTATGCCCACTTTCAACAATACCGCTGACACTGCAGCGCGCTTTTTCTTTAATCACGTCATATCCCGTTTTGGCATACCACTCCAACTTGTTTCCGATCATGGGAAACACTTTGAGAATGAGATCTTTGTTGAAATCTCATCTCGGTTAGGCTTCTCGCATGAGTTTGCCTCCCCATATTACCCTCAGTCAAACGAACAGGTCGAGGCAGTGAACAAAGTCCTCAAGACCATGTTACAGTGCACGGTTAATAAACATAAAACCAATTGGCATCATATGTTATTTTCCGCGCTATGGGCTTATCGAACGGCGGTGAAGACCGCTACTGGTTTCACGCCATTCCATTTAGTCCATGGGGTCGAGGCAACTCTTCCCATCGAGTGCGAAATTCCCACCTTATGCATCGCAATTGAGATATTACCTGACACTGCTCCAATGGAGCAGCGCTTGCTGAACTTGGAGTCGCTGGATGAAGATCGTCGATCTTCCTTACAGAACAACGAGGCAGCTAAAAAAGGATCCAAAGCTACCTTTGATCGCCATGTCAACCTTCGATCATTCCACGAAGGCGACCTTGTCCTGGCCTATGATATCGCTCATGATACCTTTGGCCACGGCAAATTCGAATCACTTTGGCATGGCCCTTACATCATCCAACATTGCCTCACCAAAGGCGCATACACCCTGGCCTCCCCCGAAGGCCTCTCGCTCAAAGAACCTATCAATGGGTTATACCTCAAGAAATTTTATGCTTAAACGTAGTCATCCTACTTTAGGTTATTTCTTTTTCTAGTGTTTTTAATCTTTTTTTCCCTCCCCTCTCATCTAAATTATCCTTTGTGCTATTGACAGATGCTTCCTCCACCAGCCTACCACATTGGTTATGCCGACGACGCCAGCCGTTGGATGCAAAATCTCGCTTCGGCAGCTTGGGCTCTTTACACCCCCTCACATGAAATGCTACACTCAAGCGGCATATGTTTGGGGCCAACATCATCATTGGCCTCCTGGCCGACGCCCAGCATCATCATATTTGTCACCTTAGCGTCTTCCTCGACTCTCAACTAGTCATTCTCTAGCTCAACAATGTATATCGTGTACGTGATCCGTGCCTCTTTCGCAAATACCTGCAGGTTAGACTGTTATCTCGACATTTTGATTCCATTACATTTACACATATTCCAAGACAATTGAATCAAACAACAGATGAAATAGCTAACATGGTGTTAGATTGGCATA
>ML817952.1:45469-104418 GCA_009831015.1 Picea engelmannii
TATATATATATATCAAGGCCTATCAGGCCATTCGAATGTTTACATACAAAAATACACGTGCCCGCAGGCCAGCACAACACCTCGGTACAAAAATCGTCTCACCAGCCTATATACAACCAAAAATATATACATCATACATCAGTCATGGTGCCTCTATCGCACCACCACCTACTCCTCCCTCAGGAAGAGGTGGCAGCCCACCACCACCTGCCCCAGGCGGTGGTGGACCACCCACAGGACCCTCCTGCCCCGGCGGCAGGCATCCACTAGTCATAGCAGCCAGCACTGCTGCTCGCCGCACTATGGCCCGCCATGGTGGCGGCACCCCCACACACTGCTCCAGGAAGCTCTCATCCTGGATACGTGTCCACATGCCCTCAGGCACGTCCTGCAACACTGTCTCCAAACGACGGCGTATATCCTCAAAATCCACAGCAGTTTCGTCAAGTCCTCCTGAAGGATTTTGAGGATATCCTCAAGCTCTCGCCAAAAATTGAAAACCTATTTCTATGCAGGATGATTAGACCACTAACCTGATACTCACATAACGTCGATCGTATGCCTCGTCCTCCCCGAATCTCCAAATCTCCTCTGAAAATTGCTCGTCCAGTCACTATTGCAGCAAGTACAAATGAGGTGGCAATGTGGGCCCTACAGCTATATATAGGCCTTTTTCCAAACTTCCACTCACCATTCCAGGAGCCCAAGGTGTCCATTTTTCAAACCGTCTTCAGCCACGGGATCAGCATCCCGCCACCTACATCACAGCTATCCCTGGGTCACTTTTTATCCCGAGCCCCTGGGGCACCTTTTTTTCATATCATGGTCAGGTACGCACGTGCATTGTCACATTTATCTAATACATGCTCGTATCTTTGATTCTCTTCAGATATGGTTCACTTTTGGGTATTTGTTTCTCATATGTGCAGGTACTTGCTCCTCATCCCTCGGCATCACCCATTCAGGTATATACTCAGCACTGGCATGTAGTCTTTCCCACTGTATCACACTTGCATTTCCAGTCACGCCCTTTGATGATTACCTATAGGATCTCCATTCTTGGCTCTGCAATACCCACGCCTCCATTTGCATCTTCAGGTATTGTTACCTGGTATCATTCTTACCCACATGAGTTGTCCCATTCATAGCACCTTTTGCCACTTTTTTGACACTCATGCCATTTCTTCATTACCCTTTAGGGATGGGAGTCCCGATAGTCTTTCATCATGTCGTGAATCAGCCACATTCTCCTTCTCCTCATTTTGCTAGCTTTCCCACATGGACTCTCAGATTATCTCTTTACGGTTCTATTTTTTACCTGCACCTCCGCAGTATCATGAACCCTCCATTTCATCGACAATCAGTTTGCCCATCTTCGAACCTATCCTCATTTCACCTACCTCATACAGAAACTCACCAATGGGGCCCCCACCCTTCATCAGTTTTCCAAGAACATTCTTCCCTCCCTGGTGTACGCATTTCACACTGGGGCACCCGTTTCTATATTTGTACATTTCTCCCCAAAATTATTCATTTTTTATTGTACAAACGCCTTTATTTCCAGTCATTACATTTTCTTTTGTCGTCACCATTGGAAACTTGCTTCCTTTTGGCCACACGCAACCCATGTCACCCTTGGTTGGAGAATTACTTATCATCTACCCTTGCTGGCATCGTCCATATCTTCAGAGTACTCCACTGGTCACTTACCTCTACCCTCTAAATTTGTTCACCTTGTCCCGCCTCTGGCGCAACTTATCACCGGTCTTGTCGTCCCCCTGACACTCGACCTTGTTACACGGTTGCGGCCACTTTTTATACATCCTCCAACCAAGGGTCGTCTTGAGTCTTCCCACATCTTGACTTCGTCCATGTATCTCTACCACTTCCTCACCTCAGTAGATTCCGTGAAGCCCTTTGCTTCTAGGAGTCGCGTCCCCCTTTTGTCGACATCAACACAATTTTCCGGAAGGGCGACAGTATCTTGATTCTCATTCTCTATTCAATGAGAGATCTCGGACGGCACAGGGTGAAACACCATTGCTCCCTGTTGTCGTTGGCCCCCATAACATTTGATGCCAACAATTTCTCATGTTATGGTGGGTCTTACTTTGCGACTATTGCAGTTATTTTTACCATTTGCCGAAGACTTCTGAACTTGGTAGGGCTATCAATGCCCACATCATCGCTGCTGCTTATTACCGCGATCATTACCTATTGTTCAGAATATGTTCCTTTGCAGAATTGTCTTCTACCTTTATCATCACTACCCCCGAGGGCGCTGCAGTTGTCTACACCAACACTTCAGTCATCATTTTTCAGAGTTACGTAACACGAGCATGGGGCATGCCCGCCTCGTTTGTACACAGTTGTATATTTTACGCACCTTATGGAAGGTTGGGTTCTACTAGTTCCTTTCTCTTCCAAAGGATTGCTCTCACTGATCCCACTATTGCTCTCTCTTACAACAACATTCTCAGTAGAAGAAACATTGATGGATTTCAGCTATACGTGTGCTCCTAACCTCATCCATCAGGGGGCATCTGTTATCACTGAAATTTCATCCGCACATGGCGACAAGAACTCAACATCGTCAAACAGTAATGAAGTCATTCATGGCACTGAATTAATCACACAGCATTCCAAAAAGGTCAAAAAACTATACAAAGTAGTAAAAATTGAAGAGCGCTTTACAGAAGTTGGGTGCGCGTGCACATGCGCGGAACAGGAACATACCATGCACGCATACACGCACGATGCGCGGCTGTTGGCGCAAAAACCCACGCACCTGCTAAACGGTGCATTTATTGAATTGGTCGGCCTCCCAACCACTTATGTATCAGCTCCCAAGCCGATTTGACCCTCAAATCTGAGCTGAATCTGCATGGTAGGCTGGTCAAAGACCTAATAAAGCCCTAAAGAGCCTCTTTTCACACTACAAAGGAGTTACATAATTACCCAATGCAATGCTATAAAAATCCATGAAGAAACCTCATTTTCTCAAGTAATTTCATGTAATGTTATGTTGCCTACATTGTTTTAAGGACTTACTCCTTGGCAAGAGCACTTTGGCACCATTTCATTGAGCAATCCACATCTCCATTGAGTGGATTTTCAAAGGAGTTCTTTCACCACCATTTTCATTTTTCTTGTTGTAAGGAGAGCAAGCTTGTGAGGGTCCAAGAGCCTTCCTTTGGAGGAAGAAGGGACTCATAGTCCCCTTTCTTCATTGTGCTTTGATTTCATCAATAGATCAGCCTAAAAACATTGGTGATATTGGTCTTTTTGTGTTTTATTATCTCTATGTCCTCATGCTTATAATTTTAGTTTGTATTAGTTTAATTCTTGCTTATAGTTTTGTGTTTCTTTTTCTAACTCTTTCCTCTACAACTGTCATGCTCAGCAAGACCCAACTGGGCATGTAAGCACCTCTTATTTTCTCACCAAGGTGACGAAAAGGGTGCGAACACCCACTTGGGCAACCTTTGTAGATTCCCTAAAGGAGGAGTTCTACCCTGTCAGAAACTATGATGACCAATACATGAGATGGAAGACTCTGTGTTCGAAAAGAAACTAGATGATACCAGAGTACACCAACATATTTCATACCTTGCACTCAAAGATGGGTATCAAAGACTATGAGCGGCACCTGGTTTTGAAGTACCGCATTGGTCTACACAGGTACATCCAAACATAGATGGATTTCTTGGACATCTCCTCACTGGGAGTTTCTTATCGATATGCAGTCAAAATTGAGCAGAAATTCAAGCAATAGAGTAAGTGGGAGAAGCATGGACAGAGAAAGGAAGGCCAACCTCAAGAGATCCAATCCCATATGCAGGCGAAGAAGGGTAACGGGAAGTCTAATAAGGACAATGGAAAGTGGTGTGAGTTCCACAACAACCCTTGGCACAACATTTATGAATGTCACTTAATACGGTCATTGGTGGATGAGCTCAAAGACAAAGAGTCGAACCCCAACTTGGACCCTAATTCAGAAAACAATAAAAGGAGATAGATCATTGATGCAAAACCCACTGCTACTGTCGCAACTGCAGCAATCCAACTAGAAGAGGATCCCGAGGAGGGGGAGAGACTCTTCCATTCACAGATGTGGGTGAAGGGGAACTCACTGCATTTTATTGTTGATAGAAGAATCCAAAAGATCATCATCTCAGCAGAGGTTGTCAAGTAGTTGGATTTTCCAACAACACCACACCCGCAATCATACAACATTGAGTGGCTTTTCCAGATCAAGATCTTTGTGTCAACCAACATTGTTACCTATCCTATGGCATCAATCCCTTCAAGGATGAGGTATTGTGTGATGTTTCCCCACTAAAAGTATGTGATGTTATATTAGTCCAACCATATATGTGGAGGCATCGTGATTTTTATGAGTCTCAACCCCGTAGTGTTATTGTTACTCTGGGGGGTCAGCTATACTGGATACCAGAGGTAGTTCCGACTATTGTCCCACCAAAAAAATGCCACAAAGTAATCTCTCATACTGAAAATTTTAGACTCTTCACAATCTGATCAGAAGGTGAATAGAAGAACATTGCAACCACTGCAACCTCATCCCAAGACCTTTCTATCCAGCAGAAGCATATCAACAAGATTGTAGACGAGTACCAAGATGTTCTTGTTGCACCTACGAGGGTGCCTCCACACTGCCCAGTTAAGCAAGGTTATAACAGAACCCTTCATACTCTTCACGTTGGATCTTCATCGACAGAGTCCTCCCACACTTAGGTAGATCATGCAGCTAGATTGTTTGAACGGATCCAACCCCTCCAACAACAGGTTCATGACATCCTTCAACAAGCTAAGCAGGACAACTTCTTCAGTAAGGAAAGCAACGCACCAAGCTTCAGATTTAGCATAAGTCTCACCATCTCCCAAGGGAACTTGGCACAATGGGGATTATTTCTTCCTATGGGGGGAGGAATGATCCAGATGGATCTCAATGGCCATCCACCTCTTCCACTGAATCACCATTTTGAGCCCGTGGTTTTGATAAACCATGATATTCACCCTTTTGATGGGGAATGGAATGTAATTTCATCTTCATTTTTTTAATTATAGACATTATTTAATGATTTCCTAGTGGTCTTATGTACATGCATACAACATAGATTTAATGCGCTAGATCCCATTAGAAATCTGCAGTTAAGCACACTCAAGCTAGAGTAGTCCTGGGATGGGTGACCGCCCAAAAATTCCTAGTGTTTTACATTCCTACGGAACTTTATGAACTTAGTCCAATTTATCCCACATGCATCATGGGAATTGTTCTCCTCTCACTCTCTCATATATAATTGAGGTGAAGGAGGCCCTTTAAGCATGCAATGGAGTGTGATGTAAATATTGTTGTGAATGAAGCGTAGCCAACATCTCTTTCTTTTCAGAGATAATCTACCCCATTTTGCGAGTTTGTGTTCTACAATGTTTTTCTCTCTTATAGAAGTTGGGTTTCATTATATTTTTATGTTTCTTTCAATATCTCTGTGCATTTCCTTTTTGTATCTCTGCTATATTTATTTCTTCATGTCATTCTCAAAATAATCTGGATCACTTAAGTAGAATCCCCACGCATGTTTCCAACTTGGGGAAGCATGATGTGACCAAGGTAGATTCAATGAGGTCACAAGTTTTCATGATTAAGTAGAATCCCCACCTTGGCTTCGACCTGGAAACATCCTAAAAAGAAAAAAAGGAAACAAATGGACTTGGAAAAAGGTTTCATTGAAAATGAAGGTGCATCACACCCTCTACAAAGGAACCCATAAGTGAGACACTAAAACCCCTTGTATGTCATGAACCCCATTCCAAAAATTCTTTCCCTCATCCATAACACATCATCCAAATGAATTAGAGGGAGGTCCCCTCGGGAAACACCCCTAAACTTGAGGTACGATTCACCCGATAGGTCGATTTGTCAACCCTCCCACAACTAAACTGGGCAAATTGCATAGGGTCTTTGAGCATTAGTTTATTTTGATGAGGTGGTTTGGATGTACTTGCTTGGATATTCTCTTGATTTGATTTACTCATCATGATGCTTTGACTTGAGATCCTTGGAGGGTGTATCCATTTGTCTTTGCAGGACCCATCTAGTGGATAGATTTTTAATGAACAATCTTAGCTAGGGATTCCATGGGGATTGAATCCCACAAGTTGGATGTCAAGGGCCCACATGTTGTATCATGGAGACATGCCTTTGGAGGCCTATAGGACACCTTAGAGGATCTTTCCTAGCCCCTACATGCAAAACGATTTGCTTGGAAGAGGAAAAATGTCACCTTCTTGGAGCTTGATGTCACACATGGGCTAGGACATGGTGGTGATGTGACACTTGGCACTTTGATGAAGAGTGGCACCTTTATTTAGTGGAGAGAGGTCCTATCACATTGGAATATGGATTTTGGAATCCCAACTCCCCTTCTCCAATCTCAACAACTTGCCAAAAAGTGCCAAAAGATCCCCAAAAGGAGGGTGACGTCATGTTTTAGAGTTTATTCCATGTGAAAAAGTATGAATTAAATAATATTATTTTGTAAAGGGGAAATCTTAGGGGTTTTTACCCCTTATATTGTGGTTTACCCTAAATTATGTGGACAAACTATGTTTAGAACATTTTTTATAAATATAGATCATTTGGATCTCATTTTCATCATAGCTCTCCCATTGTGAGAAGCCTTCCTAGCTGAAATTTGTGCCCTCTTGGGGAAATATCTTCTCTCTTGTGGTATTTTTATAGTTTATTCATTCTATTGGTGGAAGAAGTAGTGCACTACCTCTCTTGGAGATTTTCTCTTGCATTTATGGTGGATTTGTCTTGGTAAGAGGAGGTTTATCTTGTCATTTCTTGGACTAGGTAAGGATTTTATCTTGTTGATGCTTCATTGTTTGGTTACAAGTTTTATTTTCTAGAATTATTGGGGAGTATAAGGATTTACAAACCCACCATTATCTATCATTTTTGTCTATAAATTATTTGTTGCACAAATGTTTACTAGGAGAAGCAAAAGGGTTTACACCCTCCTAGTATCTCCTAGTTGACATTGCTTGCCTTGGGGAAAAAGGGTTTACACCCCCAAGGAGATAGAACTTGTTACCTCTTCATTTATTTGACTCCATAACCCAATAGCTAAAGGCACTAAAAATAATTTCATTGGAGAAATAAAATCTTGCATTGGTTAACATGAAATTTTGGAATTTTGAGATTGTCTAAGTTGGAAAGTGATCTTTGTGCCTAAGGAACCTTTGATACACTAGGGAATATTTCTCCTTGGAGTGATTCTTTCTGTTGTTATAAATGTTCATCTACATTGATTAGGACTACAAAAATCCTAACACCAATTCCTAATAACTTACTTTTCAACCATTGGGATTTGCTAAAAGTTTACCACAATAATCTACTAATCTCAACGCATATTTTGGGTGGATTGTTTGTACATTTCAGTGGTTTAATTTTATTCCATAACAAAAAAAATTATACAGACATAAGGATTAAATAGTATCTTTGCAATACCTAATTTATTACGGCCTTGTTTCACGCTAAAGTCTTGCTCTTTCATACTTGAGTTAACTAGTCATTGCTAGAGCCTTGTCTCTTGCAATTTTAACTAGACTTTTTAGAATATTTATTTGCAACTCTCGTTATCATTTTATTGTTGATATATATTAATGTTTATTTCTAAAAATAGGGACACAAATCTTAACTTGATTTTCCACCTAACATATTATGTGCATACTTGTCTTTTCTTGTGTCTCGGAAAGGTACAATCACCCTTTGTAGGTACGCATACCTCTTGGCAACCATTGTCTACCACCAAGACTCTTTCCCAAGCCTTTCCACACTTAATATATTGACCTATAGGGGATACACTTCCATCATACCAATTTCATCTCATTTACCCCTAGGGTCACCGGGATTCCCCCCTTGAGGTGATTACTTCATCTCTAAATTGACGGGAATACCTGCCTAAGGTGACAGTGGGTAGGTGTTCTCTTAGTTGTCGCCATTTTGTGGTTGGGTTAGGATTTTCCCTACCTACAACTTGTGTGATAACATTTTGATGTCGTTTATGGGAAGGATTTTGAATACTCTTCCGAACCTTGACTGTAATATCCCCCGGTAGTGCCCCAGTTATACTATGAATTGTAATCATGTTTATGAATTGTAATCATGTTTTGTAGGCTGGTGAGCTGAGTATTGATAAGCTGGTGGTATTATGTTTTTATTAGGCCAGAGAGACTAAGTGTTAAGGGTAGGAGCCTGATTTTGTATATGTAATTATGTAGATCATTAATATAATATATAAGCATCGTTGTGTGTCGACCGACCACGAAGAAAGAGTGATGGGGGAATAAGCTTCCACAGAATGGGTAAGGGAGAGGGGGATAAGCTTTAGGGATTAATTCCTTAGGAATAATAATTTATTATTATTCCAAAGTGGTGTGAAATGGATGTTTTTATCCTAAGTCCTGGGAGAAGAAACGCATGCAACCCCAATGTGTGCAAAAGGGAACACATACTTGATGGAGTGTACACAATGTCATGGGCGACATGTGTCATCCCAAGCACTTGCAATTTAAACCAAGAATTGAGTCGAGATGGGGGTTCGTCCTCCATTCTGTCGTCGACTGTCTGAACCATTGGAGTCCGTGAATGACCTCTGCTTAATTTTCCTATCACGCAATCCTGAAAACCAGAACCAGAAGTCGACTGGTGTATTCTTGTGAATTTCGTGGCCTCTGTATTCTTCCTTTGCAATGTTCACACACGCACCTGAGACCCAAAATCCGTCACCTGATTCATTATGTGAACCTTCCATACTCCGCCTGAGTTCACTGGAATCCTTCACGAGAACCATTTTGTCTCTACACTGGATCTCTTCATAGCCATGCACCTATGAAGTCGACCTGCATATTATGTGAAACCTGAGCAATTGTCTATGTCGTGTGTGTTATAACTGTGGGTTGTTGTGGCCACGCAGTCCCTTGGCTAAGTGTGATTGGCTATCGTCATTTGTTCCTTGCTGAGCCTTGTTTTCCTTCTTGTGTTGGAACGAAGTTGAAGAAGCAGACTGTCAGGCATGTGTGCAACACTCTCTCTAGGTGAGAGAGGTGGTTGTGGTTGAATAAGCAAGTTGTCAGGCCTGTGAGAGACTCTCTCCAGGTGAGAGAGTGCACGGAGGAAGTGAGAACTCCTGGAAAGAGTCTTGTAGCTACCACAGAGCTTGGAGAATTCCGGTCCAGTCTGTTACTGAAGCCCAAGGCAAGGGAGGTTTAGCAGCCGAAGGATTGTCTTGGTGACAGTGAAGGTGTATACTCCTAGGGTGGGATAGGCATGTGGGGAATGAGAATCTATGAGCAGTGGGCATAAGTGGCTCCTGGGAGAGAATCCTTCCTCATAAGTTGTGTGTCTTTCGTTGACCTTGCATAGCCTAGGATTCCCTTGCTCAGTGGAGCTTAGTCCCAGCTCGGGGGTGACCTACTGCTGAGAATGATGAGAAACACAGTCTAAGGATGGGAGGTTCATGGAAGGTCTGCACACAGTTGGTGGTGTATTATAGTTTCAAAGATAAGTATCCTTATGTGTTTTAATTATGTACTTAATTAAAATTCATGTTATGTGATACTTGTAATATTATCATGTATTCTGTTGCTAGTTTGAATTGTTGTTAATTCTATTTAAGTCTGTATGACAGTAGTAAATCCATGTCAAATGTATTAATTTGATTTAATGATTATTCTTTATAAATAATTCATGTTATATATTTAAGTATGAGAATGTTTCCGCGAAGTATCGTTTTTCGGCAAGTGGGTTGATGGTTGGGGACATTACAATAATGACACTTTGGTAAGCTATCCCAAAGACTTTCCCTAGATTTCCTAGAGACTCCACCTAAAGGAGATTCCCTTTCCACCTTTGATGAGATCTTTTTGAAGCTCATTTGGTAACTCCACCTTCCCAGAATCCGTCTTCCCTTAATAATTTTCCCCTAGGGAGGTTAAAACCTTCTAAGGTTTACTGAAGAAGGCCTCCCCTCAAGCCTCCTATTTTCAAAAACATTTTCCATGGTACCCTTCCCCTTGCTCCAATGGCTCAAACTTGGGAAAAATACATTTATAAACCCCTTAACATGGCCACCATCCTTGGATACCCTAACACAATGCCAAAATAATCTCACAAATGGTTACCGAAGTTTCCAGGAAACAATGTCACCATTGCATACGATAATCTCTATGTCGTAGGCCGAGACATGGAAAATGAAGAAGTATAACATGAGGATGTATCCATGAGGCTACTAGCCTCATATTTGACCAAAGATGCCCAGAGGTGGTTCTGAGGACTATCGAAAAATCACATAGCATCTTATGAGGATTTTTCCAAGTTATTCAAAAATAAATGGACAACAAAGAAAGACAAAGGGATTATTATAACTCAATTTAATCAGATAAAGAAAAATGAAAACATGGCATTGAGTGAATTTGACACCAGGTTTGACAGATTATACAGTCAAATTACGATAGATTTACATCCTACCACTGCAATAGTTCATGTCCTATATGTGAATGCATTTGATGGGAATTTTCGCTTTATTCTGATGGACAAGAATCCCACTTCTTTGGCACAAGAAAAACACTATAGTGAAGAGATTGAAGAAAATATCCTTGACTCAAAGGTAGATCCTTTTCAATATCCTAATGTTAAGGAAGAAGCAAAGATTAAGGATTCTAGTAGCAGTGTTCTCGATCCAATTGCCCTTTTGGCCCAGAAGATAGGTTAGATGAGTACTCAATTTGTCCAAGCACATAATCATATCATTGGTCGATTAACTATTGTGGAGAGTGTTATCTCCCAAAATGAATCAGTCAATTTGTTCCATTTTGTAGGTGATAGCGTGGTCAATAATAGGATTATATACAAATTTTTAGATTCTATAAGTGTCAAAACATAGGATTTAAAATTGTACCCTAGAAATAAATTGATCCTCAAAAGGTTGTTTTTTAAATTTTGTGAAAAATATTTTCACCAGCTAACATATGTTGCTAATTTGATGATTAGCTGGTGAAAGCCTCGGTTTTCAACGGTTAAGGTGTACTCCCCGCAGGCAAGTAAGCTGGTGAAAGCGCTAAACACAGATTTCGCTTCAATGACTCCAAAATCAAAAAGGGACACGCTCGACACACATCACATAATCATTATGGAGCGCTAGTTGAAACAAACGATGATGATGATATCGTTTGTGTACATTTTAATAGGACATTATGGCGGATCGTGCTTCTGATTTCGTGCGACAGCAATGAGAGGATTGGAGATGACGAATTCACATTCATCATTAGAGATAGAGGAGAAAGTACCTGCCACCCCGTGATATCAAATCAGTATCTTTTGTTTTGAATTCATTGTGTTCATAGGTAATATGATATGGTTTCATGTTCAAATTGGTAACACAAAATGTTTTCACCAGCGCCAGCCTCGTCTATATCAAGAGAATTACAGTGTCAACCGTGTGCAAATCAATCAACTTTTGAGTCGCATATGGCAAGGAAGTGAAGCGGGTTGCAGCTACGGAAAGAATTAGATAACCTCTCATTTTTGTAGTCACATCCAGATGTGCAGAAGTGTTTCTCAAACATAGGATGCATGACTTATGTGGAAAAATTACAGCAAGGTTATCACCAGGCGACAGCAGAAGTTTTGGCTAGGTCATCTGATGGAAAGAAATCTAGCGTGGGCTCTCTAGAGATGATAATCGATGAAGTTTCCATCGCTACAGCAACTGGCTTACCCAAAACAGACCAAAGCTGGTTTAAAACGACAGTGACTAAAAACTTAGATTTTAGGGTATATCTCAAGCCAGAATTCAGAAGTGTAACCTGGAAGAAAATCTTACATGTTTCTCACCTAGAAGAGGAATGGAAAGATCTGTTCAAAGGCATTCAACTTTACTTAACTTCAAAAGGCAGGTATGACAAGCTAATGTTATACCATTTCAGACTTTTAGATCATTTCACAGGGAAGACCCTTCTGAATTTGCCTTTCTTCCTTCACAAAAGCCTAACCAAAGTGTGTAAGAAGATTAGAACTGAACCTCTAAGCATAAAAAATTCCCCGTGTCATTATGGCCTGATCAAATTGATAATTTTAGAGGAACTAGGACAAAGAGGAAGAACTTGGAAGCACTTTCTCTTCTGGGAAGGTTTTGAGACCCAAACTCAACCTATAAATCAACAGATTAACTCCTCAGAGCATCTCAAGGAGGAGGAGAGCTCTCCCAAGACCAGCAGAGGACAGGGTTTCTAGCATAAATCCCAAGAAAGCAAAGAAGAAACTGGATTTTGAAATACACTCAGAGCAATTCATAGTGAAGAAGACAAATGTTCTCAATTTTCCATACACAGATTCAGATACAGAGCCAAAAAGGGAAGATGAAAGTCCAGCCATTAAAAGTCCAGAGAACTCCATGGAAATTGCACAGGACTATGAAGATTTTACTCCTGTAGATGAAGGTGAAACCTCAAAGAATAAGAAATCAAAAAAATCACAAAAGATTAAAGAGATGAAAGAGGTAATAGCACAACATGAGGTTCTGGAAAGAGTGATTAAGGAAATATACAAAGCCTTATCATAAAATTTTGCAAAGACAAATGCATCTTTTGAGAAGCTAGCTCGTGAAGTTGTTAAAGACAAAAAGAGGAAGAAGAAAATCACCAAAGATTATAACAGCTTATGGTGGTTAGCAAAACACCTCAAGAGGAAAATCAAGAAATTGAAGAAAAAGATCAATACACATCGTGATTTACAAGTGTTGGCCCAGGTTGTTGTGAATTTGCAGGGGGAGAAATCTAAAGAACACTGAGTTTTTGATGAAACAACAGTTTTGAATATGGAGGTTTTCTTTTTTGACCAATACATAACTTTCATCGGCGCAGAAGGTGGAATTATAACCAGTTAGTTGATGAAAAGCAGAGCTTTCACCAGCTAATTAGCAGATCAAAAGGCAAAATAGCTGGTGAAACTATAGAAAGAAAATTTTGGAAAGTTAAGATGGAGCAAAGCGATTTTGGAGTGATTAAAAGGATATGGAAGTATCAAAGGATTAACCACCAAATCAAGAAGTATTCGGCATCAAAGATTCGTGGAGGTTTTTGGGACTAAATGCTAAATTTGGTCAACTAAAGTTTTGGGTTATAGTTGTTAAAAGATTTATAGCTACAGAAGACATGTGTCTTTACCCTCCATGACACATCAGATTCATACGAGTGATGAAGACTAGATGTCAAATATCAACAAAGAAGACAGTTTGAGTGCTAGAAACTAGTTTATTTTGATTATCTATTTGTATTTAGTCAGTTTTACTTTTTATATTTAGATATACAGATCCAATTTTTCAGGATCTTAGACTTGTTGTAAAGGCTATAAATGCCTAACTTTTTAAGAGATCGGGGTTCAATCTGGGAATACATTTTGGATACTATTATAGACTCTTATTGGATAATAGAATCACAGTCTCCTTTTGTCTTCAATATCAGAATTGCTCATGCATCTTATCTTTCTATACTTCACTTCAGTTTGTCTTAGCTTCTAAAGATTGTCATCTCTTTATTAATCTCATAAACTTGAATTGAAATATTTCTTGCTATCTTGTATTAACCCTACATCTAGTTGTATTTGGTAATCAAGATTAGTATTCTTCATCCCCTGTTTAAAATATCTTGTCTGATTATTGATTTCTAAAAGCACTGTCTTATTTGAATGTATGATGAGTTGTCTATTTCATTAATCATTGAGTTATCCCATTGTTCCAAGCAGACCTAATTATCATGTTCTTAAGTTACCAAGCATCTTTAGCCTACAACCCTAAAGAGTTTCTTGGAGTGATAACAAATTGGCGTCGTTGTTGGGGATCCGAGACTGAAGCTCAGCTTTCCTGGGATACGACACAGAGTTGATCTTTGATGATAGACAAAGAACAGACATCGCATTGGTTGTAATTATCTATCTGGTGACTCCACAAGTTCATTCTGGCTCCCAAGAGGATCAGTACTAGGGCTAATCCACAAGACTCACTTGTCACACCAGTTCCCAACCCAGAACTACTTCTCAGAAGAGGGAGATCATTCCAAGGTCAGACTTCAAAATCAGGCATCGAAGGTAATCCTTTCTATAGTTCTAAGAAATCTACTACATAAAACATTGAATCATCTTCCACTAAGATTGCCAGTGAAAAAGCAATTGTAACCACTGTGGAAGAATCAATTATTTCTTATCAATAGGAAAATGTCATTTCTGAAGAATTGATAGATTCAAATTTGGTTGAACAGTCATCTAAGTCTTTAGAAAGAAATCATATCTCTTCCTCTCTTGAGTCTTTTCATTCATAGCAGAAAGAAGATCATTTAAACATTTACACTAGCCTCCTTGATGTAGAACATATTCTTCAAGAGCTGTCTGCTAAAGGTGAAGAAAACTTGGCTGAACAGCTTGCAAATTTCTATAGAGCCTCATATCAGGCCTATTTCTCGTTAGAGAATTCACTTTCTTTAAATTTCCCCAGTGTTGAGGAATCAAAGGAAAAACTATCACCTCTCTCACCCTTGATCATTATGGTTGCACCACCTCCTTTGACCAAGATGCAACAAATCCTAGCTGCTAGGTATGTGCCACTAATATTGCCAAACCCAGTATCAGCTATGCCAACAGGAGACTATCAGAAGTATATGCCCAAATTCACAAGTGAGGGTGATGTGACTGTTGAAGAACATATAGAGGCCTTCTACAGTTATGTTGAAAACCTTAACATTGAGGAGGAATATGTTTGGACCCGAGTCTTTGTCCAAAGTTTAGATGGCAATGCTAGGAAGTGGTTCAAAGAACTCCTTGCTGGTTCAATAGTTGGCATCGAGCAATTGGATGATACCTTTTTGAAGCACTGGGGTGATAGAAGAGATTTTTTATACTATATTACTGAATTTGGAAATCTAAGGAAACAAAATGGTGAGTCAGTCTCTGATTTCACTAAAAGGTTCAATCGAATGTACAGTAAAATACCAGCTGAGATAAAACCTTCAGATGCCTCTGCCAAAATCACATATTCTGATTCTTTTGACTCAGAGTTATGTTTATTGTTGAGAGAAAGGAGGTCACTGACACTATCTCTGATGCAAGATGTTTCCCTTGAAGTGGAATCAAATATATTGGCTGCCCATAAGTTGAAAGGAAACACTGATAGAAGAAAGCCAAGAGATGAAGCTTCTTCTTCATCCAATGCAAACCCAAATTTAGATAAAATGGATAAGATGTTAGAGTCTCTAACCTCTGAGATATCTAAACTCAAAATTGAAAATAAGCAACCTATCAAAGGAAGGGGTACTTATGATTATGCAGATAGAAACCAAAATTAGAATCCCAACAACTTCAGCAAAAATAATCAACCAATGCAGATTTTGTAGAGAGAAAGGAATCCTACTGAGGATCAGAGGATAAAGGATCCTCTTCAAAATGTCGTGATGGATGAAGATGAAGGTGATTATCAAGAAGATGGAGAGGATAATATTCACTGCGTGGGGGATGATACAGGGAAGTCTTATCTGACACAACACGACTATGTAGAGGCATTAATGAGCGAGCAGATAGATGAAATTTTTGTTGCTGATGGTCTTTTTCAAATGGAAGAGAAGAACAAATATAATATCAGATCTAAGTCCAATACTGCCCAACATAATGCACCAACTTCTCCTAAGAAGTTTGCATCCCCTGTCAAGCAAAAGGATCAGATATCAGAAAATCAACAAACAGACTCTTCAAAAGTAAATGCACCAGCTCCTCCCAAGAAGACCGTTGTTCTTTCCAAACAACAAATTCAAAAAAATCAGACCCCTACTGACTAGCAAAGTGTTCTGAAAGATCCTTCAAATGAGGTAAAAGTCTCTTATAAAACCTCTTATTCTTTCAATTTTGAGGATGAAATATAGAAAAATAAAATCCCCATCCCATTGGTGGAGTTAATGAAGAACGAAACATTCAAGAGAGATATCCTCAAAAGTCTTGACCCCGAGTTCATATCCCCCTCTGTTGATATTCTAAATATATATGATGACAATCCAACCATCATTTTGGGCCAAATGATAGAGGATAGAGATGAAAGTTGTCCACCTTTTTATATCTCTCTGAACATTCATGACAAAACATTACATAACTGTCTGTTGGACTCCAGTGCTTCTCACAACTTAATGCCAAAGGCGGTTATGGATGAGCTTGGGTTAGAGATTACCAAGTCTTACCAAGATCTTTTCTCTTTTGACTCTCGGAAAGTTAAATGTCTTGGAATGACAAAGGACTTTGCTATAACTTTGACCCAGACATCTATGAAAACTATGGTTATGGATATAGTAGTGGCAGACATCCCTCCTAAATTTGGATGTTTGTTATCAAGATCGTGGATGAAGAGACTAGGTGGAACTCTTCAAATGGATCTCTAATATGATACTATTCCCGGTTTTGGAGGAGTAAACAAAAGATTATACAGGGAGTCACAGCTTTCATATGTTATCAGTGATGAACAAAATCCAGCCAACCATCCTATTTATTCAGTGGACACAGGTATGGGATCTTTCATATTACAAATTGATGATTCATTACCAGATTCATTGTTTCTTAGGAAGCCCACAATTCAGTCTACAGAAGTATCAGAAGACAACCTTTGGACCATGTTCTTCGATGGTGCTTGTACCAAAGAATCAGCAGGAGCAGGGGTGGTGTTAATTTCTCCTTCAAAGAAAACTTCTCATTTGTCCTTTAAGCTTGATTTTAAAGTGACTAACAACATTGCAGAGTATGAGACATTGCTCCTAGGATTAAATGTAGCCAAAGAGATTAAGATTCAAAGATTACAGGTATTCGAAGATGCAGATTTAATCATTCAGCAGGTAAACAAGTCCTTTCAAGCCAAACATGTTAGGTTGAAAGCCTATAGGGATGAAGTTTTGAGAGCAATCCATACTTTTACAGATTTCAAGATTTCATTCATACCCAGAGCAATGAATGAATTGGTTGATTCATTAGCTGTGTTAGCCTGTTCTTTTATACCTTCTCTACCTCCTAAATTGAATTACAAAATCCAAGTGAAGTATAGGCCATCACTCCCTGACAATGTAAAATTCTAGAAGGTGCTTGAGGATGATGTCGAACTCACCATATTTATTGCAGTGATAGATGAGTTCGCAGATTTGAAAATTGATCAGGAGAATGAACATGATGATGAAGCTGAGAAGCCAAAGTTCAGAAGTAAAATTGTAGCACATGAAATAGTACAATTGTCCACTAATAGAATCCCTAAAGGGTTGGTCCCTTTAGAAAATATTTTTGATAATAATGATGTGGTTGTCAAAATGGAAAAGAAGGAAGAGGACTCAGAAGTTTTTCAGTATAATGTATCCAGTGAACAAGATCCTAAATATGTCAACTTAGCTTCCCATCTGACTGAAAAACAAAAGGTTGATTACAGTGAGTTGTTAAAAGAATTTGTTGACATTTTTGCTTGGCAATATGATGACTTAAAGGCATTTGGCACTGAGATAATTCAACACAAGATCCCCTTAAACAAAGATAAAAAACCATTTAGGCAGAAACTTAGATCTTTCAGTCCTATGTTGTTGCCTACTATGGAAAAGGAGATCAAGAAGCTATTGGACGCCCGAATTATTATACCTCTCAGATACTCAGATTGGATTTCTAGTCTTGTACCTGTCAGAAAGAAAAATGGAGAGATAAGACTCTGTGTGGATTTCAGAAATTTGAATAAGTGTTCTAGGAAAGACAACTACCCGCTGCCCAAGATGGAACATATTTTACAGAAGGTGTCAGGATCAAAGGTGATGTCCTTTATTGATGGGTTCTCCAGATACAATCAGATTGTTGTCCATCTGGATGACAGAGAAAAGACTTCCTTTACCACTCCATGGGGTACATATATGTACGAAAAGATGCCTTTCGGATTGATGAATGCGGGAGCGAAATTCCAAAGGGCAATGGACATTGCATTCATTAGAGAGAAAGACAAATTTGTCTTGATATATCTTGATGACATAACTATTTTTTCAAGCAGCCATGAGCATCATTTGCAACACTTGAGAAGGACTTTCCTAAAATGTCGAAGGTATGGCATTTCTCTCAATCCTAAGAAATCTAATTTTGCGCTCAAAGAAGGGAAATTACTTGGACATATTGTTTTAGCTAATGGGGTGAGAATTGATCCTAAAAGAGTAGAAGCCATTAAAAATTTGTCTCTTCCTAGATCAAAAAAGGATATTCAGTCTTTCCTTGGAACTATAAACTTTATCAGGAGGTTTATAAAAAACTTTGTAGAACTTACAAAACATATCACTTGTATGTTAAGAAAGAACTCTGAAGTAAGATGGACCGAAGAAGCTAAACACTCTTTCAATGCTATCAAAGAAGCCATTATGACAGCCCCTGTTTTAATCAGTCCTGACTTTGACAAAGAGTTTTATATCTTTTCATTTGCTTCAAAAGACACAATTGCAGTTGTACTATTGCAGAGAAATGTTGATGATCAAGAGAAACCAGTCTCCTTATTCAGTAAAGTCTTGAGAGATGTTGAAGTGAAGTATGAACCATTGGAAAAACAAGAATATGCTCTCATCAAGTCATTAAAAGCCTTCAGAGTTTACATCCTTCAAGCCAAGGTAATAGCTTATGTGCCTTCAAGTTCAGTTAAAGATGTGCTTATACAACCCGACATATATGGAAAAAGGAGTAAGTGGATAGAAAATTTAATTGAATTTGATGTTGAGATTAAGCCAACAAAACATGTGAAAGGTCAAGGCCTTGCCAAGCTTCTTGCAGAAGAAAATTGTAAGTTGCTTGAGATAAATTTGGTAAGTGTAAATGCAGAACATATTCAGTCTTCAGAACACAAAGGAAGTGAGAAATTACAGGTTTTAGCTCACCTAGCTAACTGTAAATGGTACAGCCACATCTTATATTTTCTGCAGACTTTATTAGTTCCTTCATATTTGACAAGAACACAAGGGAGGGCTTTAAAGCTCAAAGCCATGAATTTTTGCATTAATGACAACTTATTGTTATGGAAAAATCCAATAGGGATACTATTGAGGTGCATAAACCAAGAAGAAGTAGCTAGAATCATGACTAAATTTCATAATAGTGAGTGTGGAGGACCTCACTATTGGAATACTACTGCGCATAAAATCCTAAGAGTTGGTTACTATTGGCCATCTTTATTTTCAGATGTGTGTAAATTTGTGAGAACATGTGACAAGTGCCAAAGGTTTGCAGGCAAACAACAACTAAAATCCCTCCCTCTCAGACCTGTTGTGGTCACGGGTCCTTTCCAACAATGGGGTATGGACTTCATAGGTAAGTTTCACCTGCCTTCTAGCAACCAACATAGGTGGATCCTTGTTGCCACTGATTATTTTACCAAATGGATTAAGGCCATTCCTACCAGAAAGGCCAATCACACTGTCATCATTAATTTTTTGCAAGAAAACATATTCTCCAGATTTGGTTGCCCCAAGAGAATAGTTACTGATAACATTGTTGCATTTAATGATAAACACTTGGTAAAATTATGTGAAGAGCTGGGAATTCAGCTAGTACATTCTGCTGCTTACTATCCACAAGGAAATGGCTTAGCTGAGTCATCGAATAAGAGTTTATTCAGAATCATAAAGAAGTTTCTTGAACAAAATACCAAAGGATGGGATTTCAAGTTGAAATTTTATTTGTGGGATGATAGGGTTACAAATAAGAAGTCAATTCGTACATCACCCTTCAAGTTAGTATATGGTACTGAAGCCATATTTCATGTTCAACTTGCACTGCTAGTTGCAAAGTTTTTACAAGAAGTTGATTCTGAACCAAATGATTTAACTAGAAGGATCCACAATATTGTAGAGTTGCAACAAGATAGAGAGCAACTTCTGGAAAAGACAGAGTTACACCAAGAGAAGATGAAGGAAAGTTTCGACAGGAAAGTTAAGGAAAATACTTTCAAAGCAAGGGAGTTGGTTATGAAATGGGATGCAGCAAGGCAAGAAAAGGGGAAACATGGAATATTTGATGCTCTCTGGGCAGGTCCATTTGTCATAACAACAGTTCAGCAGAATAATACCTTTGTCCTTCAAAATCTTGCAGGTGAAGAAGTAGTAGGTGGCCCTTTCAACGGGCGTTTTCTGAAACCCTACTTTTCATAAGGCTTTTCTTAAAGCCCTGTTTTATCTGTACATATTCTTTTCAATTTTGTTTTTGTTTTGTTTCTTCAATAACTCCATGCCCAATGGTACTGAGTAAAACCATTTTTTAATTCAAGTTGTAATAAAGGCTACTAAGTCTGACTAGGTTCTTTGGGACCTCATAGGGAGGTATCCATCCCAGTTGGAGCCAAATGTTATCTCCCAAAATGAATCAGTCAATTTGTTCCATTTTGTAGGTGATAGCATGGTCAATAATAGGATTCTATACAAATTTTTAGATTCTAGAAGTGTCAACACATAGGATTTAAAATTGTACCCTAGAAATAAATTGATCCTCAAAAGGTTGTTTTTTTAATTTTGTGAAAAAGATTTTCACCAGCTAACATATGTTGTTAAGTTGATGATTAGCTGGTGAAAGCCTCGGTTTTCAACGGTTAAGGTGTACTCCCCACAGGCAAGTAAGCTGGTGAAAGCGACAACAGAAGTTTTTTCCAAATCATATGATGGAAATAAAGCCAGCATGGGCTCTCTAGAGATGATAATCGATGAAGTTTCCATCGCTACAACAACTGGCTTACCCAGAACAGGCCAAAGTTGGTTTAAAACGACAGTGACTAAAAACTTAGATTTCAGGGTATATCTCAAGCCAGAATTCATAAGTGTAACCTGGAAGAAAAGCTTACTTGTTTCTCACCTGGAAGAGGAATGGAAATATCTGTTCAAAGGAATTCAACTTTACTTAACTTCATAAGGCATGTATGACAAGCTAATGTTATACCATTTCATACTTTTAGATCATTTCACAGGGAAGACCCTTATGAATTTTCCTTTCTTCCTTCACAAAAGCCTAACCAAAGTGTGTAAGAAGATCAGAACTGAACCTCTAAGAATAAAAAATGCCTTGTGTCATTATGGCCTGATCAAATTGATAATTTTAGAGGAACTGGGACAAAGAGGAAGAACTTGGCAGCACTTTCTCTTCTGTGCTTCTGTGAAGGTTTTGAGACCCAAACTAAACCTGTAAATTAGCAGAAGAAAGAAGGGAAAAAGCAGTTAACTCCTCAGAGCAGCTCAAGGAGGAGGAGATCTCTCCCAAGACCAGCGGAGGATAGGGTTTCTAGCATAAATCCCAAGAGAGAAAAGAAGAAACTGGATTTTGAAATAAACTCAGAGCAATCCACAGTGAAGAAGAAAAATGTTCTCAATTTTCCATACACATATTCATATACAAAGCCAGAAAGGGAAGATGAAAGTCCAACCATTAAAAGTCCAGAGCACTCCATGGAAATTGCACAGGACTATGAAGCTTTTACTCCTGTAAATGAAGGTGAAACCTCAAAGAATAAGAAATCAAAAAAATCACAAAAGATTAAAGAGCTGAAAGAGGTAATAGCACAACAGGAGGTTCTGGAAAGAGTGATTAAGGCAAGATACAAAGCCTTATCAGAAAATTTTGCAAAGAAAAATGCAACTTTTGAGAAGCTAGCTCATGAAGCTGTTAAAGAGAAAAAGAGGAAGAAGAAAATCACCAAAGATTATAACAGCTTATGGTGGTTAGCAAAACGCCTCAAGAGGAAAATCAAGAAATTGAAGAAAAAGATCAATACACATCCTGATTTACAGGTACTGGCCTAGGTTGTTGTGAATTTGCAGGGGGAGAAATGTAAAGAACACTGATTTTTTGTTGAAACAACAGTTTTGAATATGGAGGGTTTATTTTTTTACCAAGACATAACTCTCACCAGCGCAGAAGGCGGAATTATAACCAGTTAGATGATGAAAAGCATAGCTTTCACCAGCTAATTAGTAGATCGAAAGGTGAAATAGCTGGTGAAACTACAGAAATCAAATTTTGGAAAGTTAAGCTGGAGCAAAGCGATTTTGGAGTGATTAAAAGGATATGGGAGTATCAAAGGATTAACCACCAAATCAAGAAGTATTCGGCATCAAAGATTCGTGGAGGTTTTTGGGACTAAATGCTAAATTTGGTCAACTAAAGTTTTGGGTTATAGTTGTTGAAAGATTTCCAGCTACAGAAGACATGTGTCTTTACCCTCCACAACACATCAGAGTCATACAAGTGATGAACACTAGATGTCAAAGATCAACAAAGAAGACAGTTCGAGTGCTAGAAACTAGTTTCTTTTGATTATCTATTTGTATTTAGTCAGTTTTACTTTCTATATTTAGATATACAGATCCAATTTTTCAGGATGTCAGACTTGTTGTAAAGGCTATAAATGCCTAACTTTTTAAGAGATCAGGGTTCAATCTAGGAATACATTTTGGCTACTGTTATAGACTCTTATTGGATAATAGAATCATAGTCTCTTTTTGTCTTCAATATCAGAATTGCTCATGCATCTTATCTTTCTGTACTTCACTTCAGTTTGTCTTAGCTTCTAAATACTGTCATCTCTTTATTAAGCTCATAAACTTGAATTGAAATATTTCTTGCTATCTTGTGTTAAACCTACATCTAGTTGTATTTGGTAATCAAGATTAGTATTCTTCATCCCCTGTTTAAAATATCTTGTATGATTATTGATTTCTAAAAGCACTGTCTTATTTGAATGTATGATGAGTTGTATATTTCATTAATCATTGAGTTATCCCATTGTTCCAAGCAGACCTAATTATTATATTCTTAAGTTACTAAGCATCTTTAGCCTACAACCCTAAAGAGTTTATTGAAGTGATAACAGAGAGAAACCAATCTTCCTCGAGACTTCAGTTTACCAAACAACAAAGAGATTCCACAGGTTGGAAACCAAGGCCTCAACAAGAGGTAAACACCCTCAATACTTTAAAACCAATTGGGATGGTTGACACAGAATAAACACTATTGGAGGTAAATATTGTCATTTAATAAGCGCCCAATCATTAAATTGTCAACCCGAGGAGTTCGTAAACTTACAAAGCACATGCACAGTATATGTAGGATTGAAGCTAACTTAACCTAATCGAATGTTGAATATGAAACACACAACTGGAATTAAATTGCATAAATTAAATCAACTTGGAAATGTGAAATTGCATAAAATAAAAACAACACAACTGGAATTAAATTTCATAAATTAAATCAACTTGGAAATGTGAAATTGCATAAAAGAAAAACAACATGTGAAGAGAAACAAATGACAAGTAATAGACACATGTGACAACATATGTGATCTCACATTAACAATAAATCAATCTCAATCCATTACATCACAATAATCAAATCCACTCCATGACACAATAATGGAAATCATGAAACTCCTACTAATCAATGACTAACAAAAGACTCAGAAAAAAAAAAGGACCCTTTCCTAACATCCAAGGACTCCATTCAAGACTTTTCTAATCCTAATTTCTCCCCCCAAATGAAGAGAGAACTCCTATTTATACATGAGTTTCTTTGAAAAGAGGATAAGCAACTCATAATTGTAGATCCACTTTTCTCTCAACCAATTTCCCATTATTACAAAATACTTATCCCTTYAAATCCTCACAAATCCTCTCATGATATTCCTCCTTGGAATTAGCTTGAATAAYTAKCTTYAAATCCTTGAAATGRYDRAGGAAATATTYRAGAAKMTTTTTGAATAATCCTTTCAAATAATCCTACACATTAMAAAGCTCATCCAAACTTGAGATATTAATGAAAACATGTAKATTTTMTAATATTTAATCATAAATTCTCAAAAATACTTAAAAGAAATGAATTGGAAAATAATAAGGTAAACCCATAATTAATTTATGAAAATGGTATCATGAACGGTAAATGGAATAATGGAATATGGATGAATGAGAGGAATAGTGAAAGGAAAATAGGATGAAAATGCGACATTTCTAAGACCTAACATCTCCCCCCAACTAAACTTGTTGCATGTCCTCATGCAACTGTGCATTGATTTTCTTGTAGACTTTGGGCTTCTTAACTTTGGTTTTACATGATGATGTTTTTAATAAATCATTCCATGATGTGCAATACATGAGTAGTAGTGGATTTTTCTTATGGATGGTTCTTTTGTGACAACCATGAATATGACAAATGCTGGTTCTCATGTTAACAAAATTGATTTTGTTTACTTGTTTTCTTTCTACAATAATATTTTAAGAATACATGCACTGGAAATAATGGTCCATCAATGTACATTAGAAATCATTTTCTTCATGTTATGAATCATGCGAGAAGAGATCAATATCTGGAATCAAAGTGCAACCAAGTGTAGTTTTGGAGAAACATGTTGGTCAATAGTGAATGAGATGATGGTATGTGTAAGAATGGAATCAAATGGGAATGAATATACTCCCCCCCAACAACTGAAGATGTTTTATGTTTGCGAAAATGAGAGAGGAAATGGTAAAATGGTGAGGGAATTTTCCAAATTCATTCATTTCTAGCATTCAAGGAATTACGTGATTAAAGATTAGAAAACAACATACCTTCACCTACCTGAAAAATTGATGAGCTATGAAATAAGAATGTAGATGTTGTTGAATCATGAAGAATGTGACTGTTGATGCTGGATCATGGACTATGAGGTGAAGGAATGTGAACTTCTTCTTGGTTGTATGAATATAGAAGTAGAACTTTGATACTCTCTTATGGCCGAAGGAATGTTGCTGCAACTGATGATGGAGTCATGAAGAGTATATAGTCTTCACCTTCTACAAAACATGATGTTACAATTCTAGTCATGTGAATAAATGTGTCGATGCCGAGCATGAAAATAAGTCATTGGATTACCGGCCATTGATGGATGTCGTTAACCAATGTGAGGAAATCTCACCATTTATGTCAATGAGTTCCAAGGTACCTAAGTACATCTTACGAAGTGCGAATAAATGAGTTGATGTAGAGCCACCTACAAGATCTAACAATCAAGGGACATTGATGTATTCCCATGATTGTTAGCAAGAGAACTTGTCATTAAGGCATGCAAGCCTCAAGGTACTCATTATAAGGACTCTAGTCTCTATCCCATATAAGGTGTTGAGGTTGATGGGGAAAGACTTGTTGAGAGGTGGGCCTTAAGGAATCCCACATCAGTCAACATGAGTTGTACAAAATGATTGGTAGGACTATAGATAAAGCATCTGATGGTAAAGAAGTTTTTATGACGAGGAAAACAAGGAAATTCAATCATGAAAAGGGAGTTGGATGGTTTTATTCATAAGGCAAAAAGATGAACTGAAAATGGGGAAATAATGTATACGACTCATAAAGGTAGGCATGTGTGAAGTCATGATGTGTAGGGAAATGAAACAATAGAATTTAATATGAATGAATGATAAGAATAGGAGGAAGGTAAATGATCATATCATGGTGCAAATGGTTTTATGAAAGGTTTGTTATGGCAACAAATGTCATGACAGGCGCAATGGAAAGTTTATATCCTTCAATCTTTCAATGAGGCACGTTTTCTGAAAATATTTGTGATCCTTGAAAATCACTTCAACATGGAATTGATCATCTTCGAAATTGTAGCACTAATCCTGCAGCAAAATTGTGAGAGCATCGAAAAACATAGAGTGCAGGAATGCTAGAAACCAAGTTCAAAAACAAAATGCATTTTTTTTAACATTAACAATTAGTATTTCCACAAAATATTACTTTGTCGAAACCTGCCTTAAAGGCACAATCTCTCAGTGACAAAATTCGAGAGAAGGTAGTTGTCTAGAAGAAAATAAATGGCACTACTTTGACCAACATTGACCTATGTTGATGCATTTTAATTTTTGAGGCCAAAATGAACATAATGATCTATGCCTTTAAATGCAGATCTGACTTGTGCCACCAAAACTAATATACTTTAGACAAACGAAAAGCTAAAATACTAAAATTTCCTTTAATTTCCACAAGGAGAGCAACTATCAAAATTATTGATCATGGGCCACAGGTAGTTGTTTCCTGATAGTGTCTTTGTAGCTAGTCGATAGTCTGTCACTAAACAAAATACCTCTTAAACTGGGATTGTATCACATCCTCATTCCAGTTCTTCAGTAAAACTAATACATCTCATATAAGCCTCATCATCAACTGGGAAACAAGACCTTCAATGTTCATGTCCATATAGAAAACAGATTTGTTGGAGCAACAATTCCTTCAACGATCAAGTTGAAATTGAAACAAGACAAAACAAGCAAAAATATAGACAATGCATACCAAGCACTTTATAGTCTCTCACTAAAATGTGCCAATTCACAATCTAGTGACTGCAATTAAGCATGACAGATTTATAAATCAAATATTAAAAGTGTCACGCATCATAATTTCTTCATGCACTGGCTATCGGGTAGGGGTTTCTCTCAAAACCTTTTCCTCTTGAGAATGCCCTGGAAGCTTCATGTTTGGGGGTTTCCTAGGAGTCATTTTTTCAACCTCCTCGCGTGTGTATATGACAACCATCACACATAACATCCTAGAATTGTTCCAACCAGAAATACTCTTTGGGTACGCTTCATTAAATCTCTATCATCGTGTATATTCCTGCATGTTTTTCCACCACTTCCAAATTGTCTTTAATTTAACCATTAGAAGCAAATAAACCGACAATGTCCTTCTAGTGGATTACAAGATGCACAAAGGACTTGAAATATTCACAACACTAGTTTACAAGATGGTATACTATATATCTATTGAATTTTTTACATATATTAAAATGTCTACAGTGTGAACCAGAGAGCTGTATCTGCCAAAACACCATTTACAAAAAAATAGGCTTCCATTGACCTTGGAATTTGGGTTTTGAAGCCTCTGATGAAGGAAATATAAGCTCTATGGACATTCATACATGGTATATATATCTAATATACAATAATGGGTTCAACAGAATGACACTGTGTCACTTCAAAAAAATCACCACTCCTGTTAACTTCCAAAACTCAGAGAATGGAATGCAAAGATTTCTGGAGCATATCACGATGATAAATCACAATAAGCTATATTTGAATTGATCACAAAGATCATATTTGGATGATGGAAATTCGATTTTGTTACCTTCAGCCAACAAATTGAGACTTCTCATATCCAATTGGAATATTCTATAATCACATCTCCGATATCACGATGAGGTGAACAAAATTTATGTCCAACCATCCTGGAGGAACCATTCAAAGCCGACCTAAATAGATCACTCAATCGGCTATTTGTTTTTATTTGGTTAACAATTTTTCATTCATTTGTTTTTAATCATAAATTAGGTCTGCAGGTGACTCTGATATGTAAGTTGAGTCAATAAGCTGAATACTCTTTTTATTGATCGTTTGTATTTGCAAATTGACTCCAAATTGAAGGATGAAGGCTAGTGACATAGTTTGAATGTAAATGAAATAATTTTACCAAATTATGTGTGGGTCGTTGTCCTCTTTCTGGAATATTTATGTTCATAATTATTGAGGGTTTATAGGGATTTTGATGTATTCGTTTTATCTCCAAATTACTATTTGAATCAAGATAGATCATAGTTTAGAAAAGAAGGAAAATCAAGTTAAACCTCAAAAAATACTCATTTGACACAGTAACCAAAGATATGGATACATCGCCATGAAATTATTTTTCTAGTTATGCTATTGAATTGTCAATATAAGAATTTTAGTAACCCTATGTGTGTGTTTGAAATTGTTATCGAACAGAGTGTGTTTGGGAAAAACCCCCTCCTATTAACGATCGTGTTGAGAAATATCACAAAGAATCTAAGGATCATGGTGTTGATCAAGATCATTGATCCATTGGGTGATAGAAAAAGATTTGAGTAAAACTTTGGGTGATAGACAGATATTTGAGGATGCAAAGGTCACTCCTGGGTTTAAAAGGGTCAGAGGCCTATGGGAAGGAGAGACCATTCATGTTGAGGGTTGGTTGTGGACCTGTAACATTTAATTGAATCGAGAAATTTTAATTTGCAACCAGTCCCATGATAGTGAGTCATAGATCGTTGTGTGAATGAGAAAGCATGGTTGGCTTGTTAATAGATTATGGGATATGTGTGTGGTGGTCTGGCATTGAATTGTAATTCCCATGTAAGTCAATTTGTTGTAGGGACTCTCTGTCACCATTAAATATCATAACTTTCTAATTGTTGGCAGAATGAACAAGGAAAGAAGGCTAGTGATGGCAGGACAATATGGGAAAAACAATTACGTTCGCAGGTTTGGTGTAGGTAGATGCAATTATAACTTGGGAGGCTGGAAAATTTGTTGTTTTAATTTTATTTTTATTTTGTATTATTCCTAATAAAAATGAAATTGAAAAATTTAAGACAAATTAAAATAATTAGAAAATGGAGCTCCAAAGTAAAAAAATTAAAGTAATTTTACATCGTCATTCTTCCTGAAAACAATTTTAGTCATCCATGATATTTCTACTTTTTCATCTTTGAGATCGCACGAAGAGCAGGAAGAGATCATACTTATTCAAACAAAAACTGAAAATAAAAGCATGTTTTTATTTGTTTATCCTACCTACTCTACTCTAATTGGAATTTGAAATTTATTTACGTGTAATGAAATTTCCAATGTAACCATACACATAACATAAGTAGAAATATATTTACTTTCAATTTTGTAAATGAAAAATGGAAATATACCAAAATGTGCGAAATTAAATGTTGAAACTGATATTTAAAGAAATAAAAACAAAAACATTGATCTAACCTAGTACTTGTTTGGAACCACCGTTCAATGAGGCTTTCATAGGCTTGATTTCCACTTTGATTCAGATCATGCTACAACTCCTTTTTGTCCTCCTCGATCTCGTGTTCGAATAATTGTTCCCCATTAGATGTACAAGATTCTTCGAATGTTGATTCTTCGTTTGCTTCTGGAGGGGTAGTTAATATTTTGGTTGCTGTCAAGATATCCTCTTCCCAACAAGAGGAGATTCCTGTTGAAATGGATACTTGACACTAAGAGGGGGGGGTGAATCAGTGTCACAAAACTTTGGACAATTTTCCACTTTTCATAAATTAACTGAACATATATTTATTTCATTTTCTCAACCAATATATATAAAAGAATAAATTATTTATTTATTTATTTAACTTGAATGAATACATGAGATCAATCTTTGAATATAATCTTCAAACAACTATGACAGGCCCAACTCTATGTTACAAGACCCATCTTGTAGTTCTCGGATCAAACTGAGAATTGAGGAATCCAACCCTCATAATAAGTCTCAGCTTGTTGATCTAAGATCCAACTGAGATGTGAGGAATCCAATGCTCATACAAGACCCAGCTTGTAAACATGCACCAACCTGATAGAATGAACCTTCATTCAATCCATTATATATAAATATATATACTTCAACAAATTCAACTACCCACTCTTCTCACCATTATTTCTTGTTTATATAGTCTTCCAACTGGTGTGAATTTGAATCATCGCATCTTTTGATTTTGAACCATTGTACCTTTTTATTTAAATGATAATATTAATATTTAAATAATATCATTGTCCTTTTTATTCTTTATTCATAATGGTCATGATTTAACTCTCTTTTAATCATGACTATGTGTTGGTTCTTTTGTCTTCATGATTTGATCACAGAAATGGATCGACTCATCATATCGTTCTCATGCTTTTGTTGCATTCTCAGTTCACCAACAGATCAAATTTGATATTTTATCGATTCTTTGAATTGTTCTAGTGCTAACTCTCTGTCGAATTAAATCTATATGAGGCGCTTCCTTCAAACCATTTACATATGTCCATATGCACAAAACCACGGGCTTATTGTCTAAGAGATGTTCCCAACGCCGCCTCTTCTTTCTCTCTTTGTTTCTTTATTCCATACGACCGCAGGTAGTGACCAGGCGCTAAGCCAAGCGAGTGCTTGATCACTTATCAAAATCAACAACCACATTTTAATCTACCAATGATATGGACGACTGTTGGTACTTTGGGACTTTGTCCTTCACGAATTCCAGCCTTTATAATATTTCAAATCTCCCAAAGGAGATTTCTTTGAAGTAGATCGGATGGTTGATAGATTATTTTCACTATGAATAATTCTCATTCACTTCAGAACTTCGACTATTCGTGGCTCTTGAACTCTAGAGTAACAATTCCTCCGAAGCGATTACCTATCGAATAAGTCATACAGCAGTGGTGATCGCATTTTGTTGGTTAACACCTCCACTTACGCTATCCTTCCATTGTACTTGATCAACGGTCGAGAACGCTCATGAATTGGATCAACAGTAGGCATTAACTTTGGTCTTCGACCCTTTGGGTGATTTATGATGTTAGAAATCGGTTTCCCTCAAAGTACATACTCCCGAAGTGACGTAACTTGTTGATGTCACTTATGACTTGGAACTGGTTGAGTGGTTGCCACGTGTCACTTAGATTCATGACTTACACATATCGAAAATGTCAATTTCATCTTGACACTTGTCATCATCTGATTGTGCCATGTGTCCTTGCTGACATGGTCTGCTGACGTGGATCTCTTGATGTGTGTATTATGTGTCTTCACTTCATGACTTCAGAGATTTGGCCTTGGTATTTTATTATCCTATCCTTCCACTTTAATCGATCCAACAATCATTATATTATCTAAAGTGTTCCTCGGATCGGACGACTCATGTCCACTTTGGGAATTCGGCCTTCGCGTGAACTCATATGTTTTGAATCCTTTTTCATCGAAGTGGTCAGTGCCGAATTTGACCATGATCATGATCCAATGGTCATCGTGTTTTCTCCATATCTGATGGTCCTTATTTATGGTTTACTCTATCCTTCCACTAAACTTGATCCAACGATCGAGAATTATCTTAGAGAAGATCAACGATCAGGGATGATTGTGGGGTCCTCAATTAGCATGACATTTAAAACTATCGTTGAGTTCTGCAATGGAAACTTCTCATTTGGTAATGGAATTGATGCCAACCGTAGATCTATTTGAGAGTGACCATCGAAGGTCAGTGTGGATTGCGGAACCATAACTTGCGCGTGGTTTATCTCGTCACCCAAACTCCACAATTGAAGTTGTGCGATTGTTGGTTGATCAACCATAGTTGTCGATCTTTGAATCGATGAGATCTGATGATCTAGACTAATTGTGGGATTGGAAATAACACATTGTTTAATTCTCCCTTCGCGCTACACAATCAATCCATGCCCTTTATCTAGAACTTGTGTATCTAACGGTCATGACTTGATCTGATCATTGACCAGTCCTCCAATGGTCCTTCTTTTGTAATCTTACAGTCTAGACTAATTGCGGGATTATAATTGACGTGTTGTTTAATTCTCCCTTCGTGCTCCGCAATCAATTCCTTCCCTTGATCTGGCGCATGCATATCCAATGATAACAACTTGATCTAATCGTTGACCAGACCTTCAACGGTCCTTCTCTTGTAATATGATAGATCTGACAGTCTCTGATTTGTCCGAGATCTACATCAATGGACATGAGTCTTTGCATGCTACCTCTCCTGAGATTTAGAGTGAATTCCTCTGCACCTCGCATTATGTATTATGCGTGACTACTCCTTAAAACTATCTCAATGAACATGATTCTTCCTTGAATCCTTTGGAGTTTTCTTGTGGGGATTTCGATCCTGATGGAATTTCTATAATGCGCTCTTCCTTCTGAGATTTGATTCTTTGCATATTGTTTGACATTTTCATTCTCTGCTAACTGTTATATTGTTGACATCAATGACAATTCATCAATTATAACTCATCAATGACAATTCACCATAAAAACTGATCATCACATCACAATGACATCCACTATTGACATCAATGACAATATGTCTAACAATATCCCCCTTTGTCATTGAGGGTAACACACTAACTTTATACACAAAATCCTCCTGTGATGATGCTTCTTTCTCCTATGAAGTTACTCTCCCCCTTTGACATCAATGGAAAAGGGTTGCTCCCCCTATGATCAATCTCTATCTATCTGCATGTTGTTGACCAAAATATGAACTTGGGTAAATCCCCCTGGAATCATGCTCTGCCTGCCATAACTGAATGAATCCCCCTGTCAATATGTTCTATTTGCCTCTAACTACTCTCCCCCTTTGTTTTTGAAAAGGTAGTTCTTCCTAACAAGACTTCTTCCCCTGTCAATTTACTAACTGCTTATCTTTGTCAAATAGAACAAGAGTATGAGTCTTACTGATCTTTTTGATCTACTTCTTATTCGTCTTTGATATTTCTTAGGAATATCAATTGAGGAATGATACCAATTGATTTAAATACCAATTTTGTTATCAATTGATCTTTGTTTGAATGATACTCCTGAACTTTTATGCTACCTTTATTTTCCTCTTCTTGTATTCTACAACTGACCCTACTAATGATTTTTATTTTGAACACTAATCTATAGATAGTCAATATTTTCCATATGTTAATTTTAAAAACTCTTGGCATAATCCTTTGATTTTGTAGAAACCAATTTAAACTTTTTTTTGTATTTTCTTTCTTTGGCTAACAAATTATGACATCATCAAAATTTGATGTTGTCCCATATTCTTATATAGGAACTTCCTTTTCTTGGGCTTGATTTATTTCATATTGAATTTCACATTTTTTATTAGGAAATTCACCCATCATTTTCTTATTATTAATTTCTTCATTTTCAAGTGTAATATCATCTTTCTTGCTTTCTCCTTCAAATTTTCTTCTCCATATCTTTCTATGAGATATTCTACTTTTTGGATCTTCTCTTTCTAATTGTGTTTTTGGAGATTTGTCATCTCCTTTCTTCTTCCAACTTTTATTAGGTTTTCTCACTGACTTGAATGAATTATTTAAGGATTGAATTTTTGAACTCCTGCAACTTTGGTATTTGTGCCCAAACCTATCATAGTTGTAACATCTCATTGTATGACAAAATTTTGTTGTGTGCCCAAAAAAATTACATCTCCAACATCTAATTGAGTTTTGGATTTTCTTGAATATCCTTTCTCTAGTTTCTTGCAATCCATTACTTTATGGCCAAAGCTATGACAAGAAAAACAATATCCATTGAAGGTGTTTCCATTCTTGATTTTATTTTGGCTTGAGAGATCTGTCATTTTATTTTCTTCTTCATTTTTACTTCTATATCTTCCTTCCTTAACCAAGTTCATGGCTTGTAATTGGTTTGTGATTGCACTGTTTCCTTCTGAGAAAGATGATCCTTTCCTGTGTTTGTAAATGGTGCTCCACTTTTCACTGTCTTCTTTCTTATTGTATCCAAGACCAGTTTTGTCATTAGATGATCTTTGGCTCTTCCAAATCTTATCTAGGATAGCTGAGCTATTCTAGAAATTGACAATCTTATTTGTCTTTTCATTCATCTTTTTGAGATTGACTATTTCTAACTTCAACGTGTGACATAATTTTTCATTTTCAGTCAACTAAATATTCATGTATTCTTCCACTTCTTTATCATGTTCAAGTGGAGTCTTTAGATTGATGACTGTTTATTCTGTCTCATCCAAGACTTCTTTGCATTTAATAGTTTTGTCATATGTCTTCAATTCTTCCATATCTTTTGTTAGATCAAAAACTTTAGTTTTCAATATTTTGATTTCTTCCTCGTATTCTAGCTTAATCCTTTTGAGGTTGATGGCTTCTAATTCAAACATTTGGCATGATTATTCCTTTTTAGTTATTTGGATTTTATGGGCTTCTTCCTTTTTCTTAGATTCTTCAATTTGAGTCATTAGATTTGTATTGGTACATTCATTTATCTTTTTGAAATTGATGATTTCCAATTCCAACATGTGGTAAGAATTTTCTTTCCTTGTTAGCTGGATCTTTAGGTCTTCTTCACTTTATTTAATTTCCTCAAGTTGAGTGTTTAGAATCTTAACTAATTCTTCTTATTATTTTAGTACTTATTTTATTTTACTATCATGTGTCTTTAATTCTTCCATCTCTTATGTTAGATTAATAAATTCAGTTTTCATTCTTTTGATCTCTTCTTCTTTTTTTTCTAACTAAATTTTTTGCTTATGTTCTTCATGGTTAGATTGATATAATTGTTGAAGTAGCAACATATATTTATGTTGAAGTTTCTCCAACTCTTCTAGAGTGCACATAGTTGTATACTCAATATTTTAAAAAGCCCCCACAGGAACTTTAATACGCATATAATTTCTTGGTTCCATATGAATTTCATTTATTGCAACAATAACATCAATCTTAAGATTATGTAATTTTTATTTAGTGATTACTGAGGTATGCCTCAAATCCTTGATGAGGTTTTATTCTTCATTTATGACTTAGGATTGAATTAAATCCTTCATTTCATTATGATTAGAAGTGTCTTTCATCGTATTATGTTCTTCAATCTGATTGCAATTTTCCTTTTCTTTATCTTGTTCCTTATCTTGATAAGAATTCTCTTCTTCTGAGTTTTGTTCTTTATTCTGGTAGGATTCTTGTTTATCTGAGTCTTGTTCCTCACTTTGATAGGATTTCTCTTTTGATTTTGTTTCATTCTGATAACAATTTTCTAGTTGGAGCCATAATTCTTTAGCAGATTTGTAGTGCCTCATATTTTCTTTGACTTGGTCTAACAATCCATCCTGGATTGCTTTTAAGGCTACTGAATTGTTTCTCCTTTCCTCCTTCGTAGTTTTGTTTTTTCTCTTTGAAGTAGTTAAGTGTCAGGGATTACTTACTACTAAATCCCAAACTCCATATCCTCTTGACTTCAGATATCTTTTCATATTTTCCCTCCATGATGAATAATCTATTCCATAAGATAATGGAGCTTCATTTGTGGAGATATCAATTTGTCGACCCATTTCTTCTGAATCTACCTTCAATGTTTAAACTGTGTTGAATCCACCTGCTCTGATACCAATTTTTGAAATAATTACTTGACACTGAGATGGGGGGGGTGAATCAGTGTCACAAAACTTTGGACAATTTTCCACTTTTCATAAATTAACTGAACAACATATATTTATTTCATTTTCTCAACCAATATATATATAAAAGAATAAATACTTTATTTATTTATTTAACTTGAATGAATACATGAGATCAATCTTTGAATATCATCTTCAAACAACTATGAGAGACCCAACTCTTTGTTACAAGACCCATCTTGTAGTTCTCAGATCCAACCGAGATGTGAGGAATCCAATCCTCATACAAAACCCAACTTGTAAACATGCACCAACCTGATAGAATGAACCTTCATTCAATCCATTACATATAAATATATATACTTCAACAAATTCAACGACCCACTCTTCTCACCATTCTTTCTTATTTATATAGTCTTCCAACTGGTGTGAATTCGAATCAATGCATCTTTTGATTTTGAACCATTATACCTTTTCATTTAAATGATAATATTAATCTTTAAATAATATCATTTTCCTTTTTATTCTTTATTCATAATGCTTATGAATTAACTCTCTTTTAATCATGACTGTGTGTCGGTTCTTTTGTCTTCTTGAGTTGATCACATACATGGATTGACTCATCATATCATTCTCATGCTTCTGCTACGTTCTCAGTTCACCAACAGATCAAATTTGATATTTTATCAATTCTCTGTATTGTTCTAGTGCTAACTCTCTCTCTAATTAAATATGTATGAGGCACTTCCTTCAAACCATTTACATATGACCATATGCACAAAACCATGGGATTATTGTCCAAGCAATGTTCCCAGCGCCGCCTCTTCTTTCACTCTTTGTTTCTTTATTCCATACGACCACAGGTGGTGACCAGGCACTAATCCAAGCGAGTGCTTGATCACTTATAAAAATAAACAGTCACATTTTAATATCCCAATGAGATGGATGACTGTCGGTACTTCGGAACTTTGTCCTTCGTGACTTCTAGCCTCTATAATCTTTCAAATCTCCTGAAGAATATTTCTCCGAAGTAGATCGGGCGGTTGATATATTATTTGCATGATGAACGATTCTCGTTCACTTCGAAACTTCGTCTATTTGTGGCTCGTGAACTCTGTAGTAACAATTCCTCCGAAGCAATTACCTATCAAATAATTCATACAACAGTGGTTATCGCTTGTTATCGGTTAACACCTCCACTTACACTATCCTTCCACTGTACTTTCAATGGTCGAGAATGCTCCCGAATTAGATCAACAGTAGGCGTTAACTTCGACCTTCGGTGCTTCGGGTGATTTATGATGTTAGAAACTGGTTTGCCTCGAATTACATACTCCTGAAGTGACATAACTTGTTGATGTCACTTATGACTTGGCACTGGAAGAGTGGATGCCTTAGATTCGTGACTTACACGTACCTAAAATTCCAATTTCATCTTGACACTTGTCATCATATGATTGTGCCATGTGTCCTTGCTGACATGGTCTACTGATGTGGATCTCCTAATGTGTGTTCTACGTGTCTTCACTTCGTGACTTTAGAGATTTGGCCTTGGTATTTTCTTATCCTATCCTTCCACTTTACTCAATCCAGTGGTCGTTATATTATCCGAAGTGTTCCTCGGATCAGATGACTCATGTCCACTTTGGGACTTCAGCCTTCGAGTGAACTCATATGTTATGAATCATTTTTCGCCGAAGTGGTCAGCGTCGAAGTTGACCACGATCCTGATCTAACAATCATCATGTATTCTACATATCTGGTGGTCCTTCTTTATGGATTACTTTGTCCTTCCACTCAACTCGATCCAACGTTCGAGAATGATCTCGGAGATGATCAACGATCAGGGATGATTGTGGGGTCCTCAATTAGCACGACGTTTAAAACTATCATCAAGTTTCACAATGGAAACTTCTTGTTTGGTAGTGGAACTGATGCCAACCATAGATCTATTTCCGAGTGACCATCGATGGTCGGTGTGGGTTGTGGAACCATAAATTTCACGTGGTTTATCCCGTCGCCCAAGCTCCACAATTGAATTTGTGCGATTGTTGGTGGATCAACCACAATCATCGATCTTTGAATCGATGAGATCTGACGGTCTAGAATGATTACGGGATTGGAAATAACGCATTGTTTAAATCTCCCTTTACGCTCCACAATCAATCCTTTCCCTTGATCTGGCGCTTGTGTATCCAATGGTCACAACTTGATCTAATCATTCACCATTCCTCCAATGGTCCTTCTTCTGTAATCTGACGGTCTAGACTAATTGTGGGATTGGAATTAACGCATTGTTTAATTCTCCCTTTATTCTCCACAATCAATCCCTGCCCTTGATATGGAAATTGCATATCCAACAGTCACGACTTGATATGATCATTGACCAGTCCTTCAATGACCCTTCTCTTGTAATCTGATAGATATGACAGTCCCTGATTTGTCCAAGATCTACATCAATGGATAGGAGTCTTTGCATGCTACCTCTCCTGAGCTTTAGAGTGAATTCCTCTACACTTTGCATTATGTCTTTTGCACGACTACTCCTTAAAATTGTCTCAATGAACAATATTATTCCTTGAATCCTTTGGAGTTTTCCTGTGGGGATTTCGATCCTGATGGCATTTCTACAATGCACTCTTCTTTCTGACCTTTGATTCTTTTCATACTATTTGACATTTTCATTTTCTTCTAAATGTTATACTTTTGAAATCAATGACAATTCATCAATGATAAATCATCAATGACAATTCACCATAACAAATTATCATCACATCACAATGACATCGACCATTGACATCAATGACAACATATCAATGACAATATGTACAAAAATCCTGACTTTTTCTAGGATCTGAGTGAGTTGTTCCAAAATTATACTCATCGTTAAACCATATTGTTGATACTCCTCTCTTCACATATGGATTAGTAGGAAAGGGGGTTCTTACAGCACCCAAAACTGAAATCTGATTGTAAAACTTAAATAAAAATAAACTAGTTGTATAAATAAAATCACTCTTGCTGAAGCAGATGACCATCACTCTTCACAGTTGCAGAGATCAAACACTCTTGTGAAAAAATTAAATCACACTTTGCGGAAAATTAAACACTCTTTGCGAAAAATAAACACACTTGCATGAAAGGACCAATCAAGGCTTTGGATAAAACTCACTATAGTGGTCGCGCAGGTTCTTACCTCTCGTCTTACTATTTCTCCTCCCCCAAGCTGTGTAATTTAAATGACAACCTACCTACCTAGACCTCAATCTCTTTAGCACCTCCCCGACAACGACGCAAAAATGTTGGGGGTAAATATTGTAGTTTACTAAGTGCCTAATCATTAAATTGTCAACTCGAGGAGTTTGTAAAATTACTAAGCATATGCACAGTATATGCAGGATTGAAGCTAACTTAACCTAATATAATGTTGAAGGCGAAACACATAACTAGAATTAAATTTCATAAATTAAATCAACTTGGAAATGTGAAATTGCATAAAAGAAAAACAACACAACTGGAATTAAATTTCATAACTTAAATAAACTTGGAAATGTGAAATTGCATAAAAGAAAAACAACATGTGAAGAGAAACAAATGACAAGTAATATACACATGTGACAACATATGTGATCTCACATTAACAATAAAGCAATCTCAATCTATTACATCACAATAATCAAATCCACTCCATGACACAATAATGGAAATCATGAAACTCCTACTAATCAATGACTAACAAAGACTCAGAAAAAAAGGACCCTTTCCTAACATCCAAGGACTTCATTCAAGACTTTTCTAATCCTAATTTCTCCCCCCAAATGAAGAGAGATCACTCCGATTTATACATGAGTTTCTTTGAAAAGAGGATAAGCAACTCATAATTGTAGATCCACTTTTCTCTCAACCAATTTCCCATTATTACAAAATACTTATCCCTTCAAATCCTCACAAATTCTCTCACGATATTCCTCCTTGGAATTAGCTTTAATAATTATCTTCAAATCCTTGAAATGGTGGAGGAAATATTCGAGAAGCCTTTTGAATAATCCTTTCAAATAATCCTACACATTACAAAGCTCATCCAAACTTGATATATTAATGAAAACATGTAGATTTTCTAATATTTAATCACAAATTCTCAAAAATACTTAAAAGAAATGAATTGGAAAATAATAAGGTAAACTCATAATTTATTTATGAAAATGGTATCATGAACGGTAAATGGAATAATGGAATATGGATGAATGAGAGGAATAGTGAAAGGAAAATAGGATGAAAATGTGACATTTCTGAGACCCAACAAACACCATGGTGTTCTCCATGCCAAGAATCTCACAGAGAAGATGAGTGTCCCTAACGAGATGAAGATTCTTCCAACAATATGAACTTCATGGATATGATCTCTAATTTTAATAGGAATAAGTCACACAAGAACAAATTGATGAAGCTAGAAGACAAGGTGAAAGAGAGGGGAGACTTTGGGCCTTGAATTAGTTGACAGACGATCAGAGGAAGGAACTAAGGAAGATGTAATATTTTACATACACCAGAAGAAACAAAGCTTCATCCCCTCCATCACAACCTACCGCTCCTCCTCCATCTACATAGAAAGTGGTCCTGTTAGCTCCCAAAATGAAACCGTCCTTTTGGTCGAGTTTTGTGGTGGATAGCATGGCTATCGGTAGTTTCCTCGATTCATTTTTTATTTTTATAGTTGCAAAACTTAGGTTTTGGTTTTTGTCTTAGAAAATAATATGACCCATAAAAGTCTTCTTTTCAAAATTTTCATAATTCACTTTCAACAGCTAACGTGTGTTCAAAAGTTGAGTGTTATCTAGGGAAAGTGGTGACTTTCAGTAGCTAAGGAGTGCCTCTCATAGGTCTGTGCGCTGTTGAAAGTGGTCAATTCCAAAGTATCCAAAGAAGCAGTGTCGCGGGTCGTGCGCTGGTGAAAGTGAAAACTTTCCACAGCTACGGAGCAGTTCTTACAAGGTCGTGCGCTGGTGAAAGTGAAGACTTTCAACAGCTAAGGATAAATTCTCACAAGGTGGCGCGCTGGTGAAAGTGAAGACTTTCAACAACTAAGGATAAATTCTTACAGGGTGGTGCGCTGGTGAAAGTGAATACTTTCAACAACTAAGGATAAATTCTCATAGGGTGGCACGCTGGTGAAAGTGAAGACTTTCAACAGCTAAGGATAAATTGTCACAGGGTGGGGCGCTGGTGAAAGTGAAGACTTTCAACAGCTAAGGAGCAGTTCTTGCGGGATCATGCACTGGTGAAAGTGGTAAGTTTCTACAGCTGAGGGGCGTTTTTCACGGGCCGTTGGTTGGAGAAAGCGGGAATCATGTGCGCTTATCCACGTTTCAAAATCAAATCATGATGTGATCGACTCACGCCATGCGATCAGAAAGACGCGCTGGAGAAAGTGGGTAATCATTCAAACTCAAGTTCCACGTCCCAATTGGATTACATCTTGGATCCGGCTCAGAGACTCATGCTGCGCACTCATGGCGCCGAAGATGGTAATTTTGAATCCAGTAACTCAGGTACAGAGGCTGTATTGCCAGGCTGACAGCATCAATTTGGATCATTGCTTCCACATCACACATTGATCATGAAGGTTTGTTAAAGTTTCTAATGTTAGAAAACAGAGCCGACTCCCAAAGTGCTTACAACAGCTCAAGACCTCGGCCCAATAGCATATCACAGTGTTTGGTGTGCAGAATCGTTTGGGGTTTTGAATTGCAAATGGAAAGAATGATGTTTAAACTTCCAGGGAACTTTTCAATCCCTTCCCTAGCTCCAAATGAAGATCTGAAAACACCATTGGAAAGCTTAGATTCTCTAGATGTCGATCGACTATTCAGGCATGAAAAACGGATTTTCTATACCGAGAAATTTGATTTTGAAAATCTGTTGTTTTCAACAGCTAATTCGCCGAAAATTTTGCTAGTTAGCTGTTGAAAGTGCCACCTTTCAACAGCTAAGGCGAATTTTTCACGGGCTATGCACTGTTGAAAGCCTGTCATAGCTAGAATGTTACAATTTTCGCCCAGATCGTAATTTTTTGCATGAGAATGAATTGAAACCTCTTCTAAAGCTTGATTAATGAATTATCAAATCTATTTAATCAACCACTTTTGGAAAATGAAGAGAAGAAAAGGTGTACAAATGTCATTTACCATCTTTAAAAGAGGCATAATTTCAGGTTTTTGGGAGCCACATCACATAATTCGAATTTCAGAGAGCCTTGGGAGGCTGAGCTACACATCATCAGATTTCAACCACATTTTGAGGGCCAGTAGATAAAGATTTACTTTATTTGAGGATCTATTCCTATTTTTTGTTTACTATTTCTGGAAATTCAGATCCATAGTTTTAGGATCTAATAACTGAATTGTTAAGCTATAAATCTACAGAAGTAAGATGAATGATTGGGTGAGTTTTGGATACAGAAATTCTCTATTGTACACAGGCTTTTGATGCTAAACTAAATCACAGGTTCCTTTCTATTTTGATGTCGGTTTTCCACATTCCTTCTATACTGTTATCTGTGTTGTCAAGCCTTTAATGACTGTCATCTTATTATTTGGCTCATAACCTGATAATTAGTTTCTTCATTGTTAATTAGACCCTACTTTGTACTAGTTTATTAGCAATCTGTTCTCCATCCACCTTGAAGTTATTTGTTGATTATCAATCTTAGAGAGCACTGGTTCATTTGTTTACCATCTTGATTGTCTGAATACCATGTTTGAATTGAGTTATCTTACTGATCCATTTACACAAAATAAAAAAACATTTTTACTTGAAGTTACCAAGCACCTTTGGTCTACAACCACGAAGGGTTTCTTGGAGTGATAACAAAATGGCGCCGCTGCCGAGGAGAGGAGATCGAAGCTCAGCTTCCTTGGGAGACGACAAGATCCAGCTTTGATGATAGACAAAGCTTGGACATCATTTGGTTGTAATCATCTATCTGGCGACTCCATGAAGAATGAATTCAGTGGCGACTCCATTGAAGACCTGTGACAGATCCAGAAAAGATCATCAGAAGGAGACGAGCCTTACAAAAACAGATTTTCAGATCTGCAGATTATCTACCTCGGGGATTTCAAGAGGTATTGTTTCTTATTTGTATCTAGACCATCTTCTGTTAAGCCTATTTTTCTGAATCTTCATGTTTTCAGAAATCTAAAATTGAAACAGAAAACCTGAAGGGTGACAGCCTCCATTGGTTTCTGAAATTACAAACCTGATTTTTGAGTTCGACATTGTATATAACCCAAGGCAAGAAGTCTTACAAGTTGTCCTTAGGAGAGAATTGTTCCTCTTTTTCCATCCTTCACAGACAGAGAAAAATATCTATATCCATACTAGTCTGGGTGTTGAAAAGAGTGTCCTAAAAGACCATTTGTGAAAGGTGAGGAAATCCAATCCAGTTGTTAGGGCAGATTTGCAAAAGCTTGTTCTTTCCCTGATCCATCTGAGCTTGAATAAGACTCCACTGGGAGGATCCATTTAACAAGAGATGAAGAGGCTGCACTTTAAATCCAGATATCAGTTTATCAGTCTGTTTCATGAATTATTGTTGTTTTTTATTAACTCTTTCATGTTATTCCCTTTACATGTAAAGAGAATCATTTTTTGTTTTGTATATTCAGAAGACTACCATCCCGTTTTCATCTATCCATCTTTAGAAGAAACAGAGACTCTGCAACCCTGTGTTATAGATGTTGATTTGATATCCTCGTCACAACTTGCTCTTAAAAATGAGTCCTGTATTCCAATTCCTCTTGCATTTGATCACTTTTCTGACTTTGTCGAAATTGAAATTGACTCCAAGTATACTCAAGCTTCAGTACCTGTTGTTACTACTATTGAACCTTTTCATCAACATTGTATCCCTTATGAGCATCCCACTGCATTTCAAGCCAAGACTAGGATGAAAATGTTTAGGCCTTTAAAATTGCCCCATCCCCTTCATTCTTATCCTCTTGACTGTTATGGATATCTTCCTTGTTTTTCCGGAGAGAATCAAGCTTCAGTCGAGGGACACGTGGAATCCTTTTTGGATTTTGTTGATCGTTTTTCAATTGCACATGAAGATGTGATCATGAGAATGTTTTCAAAGTCTCTGATCAAAGATACTGTTGCATGGTTTAAAAGTCTGAGAGTTGATTCAATTGGCTCTTGGACCGAATTCTCTAATGTTTTCCTGGAGTATTGGGGCAAGTACAAATCTTTAGATTCCTATATTGTTGATTTCTATGCTTTGAAACGAGAGCAGGATGAAGCCCTACCTGTTTTCAACAGAAGGTTTTATCGTGCTTATCATGACATGCCTTTGGAGGTCAGGCCTACAGAGACAGCTTCCATGATATATTATGTCATGGGTCTTCATTCAGATCTTGTCCTTCTTCTGCTAGAACGAAAGTCTTCATCCCTGACCCAGTTGTTTGAAGATGCTCAAGAAGTCAAGGAAAACATTCATCTTTCCCGAAGGATCCGAGATTGAGATTTATTGGAAAATTTGCAAGTACATGAGCAAGCAGAATGTCAGTATACTTCAGATTCCGAGCATGAGAGTTATGAGCTTGAAACAGTTTTAGAACATTTTTAGAACAGCAGCGGGTATGTGAGCTCTTTTTAGATTCAGATCTGAATTTTCCAACAGTTTTAGAGTACTCCAGAGACAGTGCTCTATCATCATCCGTTGAGGATTGTTCTGAAGAAAACAGTAAGTATGAAACAGATAAGGGACAACAACCTGAAGGTGAGTACATTTCAGATTCAGAATCTGATTCTTCAGTATGTGCAGAGTATTCCAGAGATAGGTATGACTATGAAGTTTATGATCAGTTTGTAAATTAGAATGAGCCTATGATAACCAATGATTGCATTGAAAACTACATGTTCCTAGCTGATCATAATCCTTGTCATTTAAACATTGTTCTATCATCATCCGATGAGGATTGTTCTGAAGAAAACAATAAGTTTGAAGCAGATGTGGATCAGCAGCCTGAGGGTGAGTATATTTCAGATTCGGAATCAGATTTTTCAGTATGTATAGAGTATTCCAGAGTCAGGTATGAGTTTGAATCTCATAACCAGTTTGAAAATCAAGAAGAGCCTATGATAGGCAACTACATGTTTTCAGTTGATCAAAATTCATATGATGTAAAACATGTTCTATCATCATCTTTTGTACATTTTTCTGAAGAGGAAGTTACAATCATTGATGATCAATCACTGATCTCAAAAATACAAGAAGATGATCAGTCCTCTTATATGGCTGAGCAAGAGGTTACGATGGACATGCAGCTTTTTCCCGAGGAGCGTCATGTTTCTTATTTTCTTTTCAAGGATCCAGTAGCAACTTTCATGGATCTATACTTTTCAAAGAACCTGAAAATTTCAGATTTTCTTAGCTGGCCAGTGTTTCTGAGTAAGTATGATTTCCTGAAAAGCTCCTTGTCACTGTGGTTGCATGTTCAATATCATTTGCTGATCAGTAATAAAGACAAAATTTCTTCAGTGTTCAAATTGCTTGGATGGCTACTATGGAAATCAATCTTCACTTAACAAATGTCAGAGCTGGTTAGTGTAGGAGTAGGCAGAGAAATAAGCTTGCTATACGAGAAAATGAGATCTTTTTCAGTTGTTGATTTCATGAATAAGCAAGACAGGTCACAGACAGGTTACAGGCAAGCTACAGTCAGACTATAGGTTTGTTGAAGAACAGTTGCACAGACCATATGACTCCATGCCCAATGCTAAAGGCTACTGAAACTACTAGGTTCTTGGTCACCTCACAGGGAGATGCCCATCCCAGTTGGAGCCAAATGTTAGCTCCCAAAATGAAACCGTCCTTTTGGTCGAGTTTTGTGGTGGATAGCATGGCTATCGGTAGTTTCCTCAATTCATTTTTGAGTTTTATAGCTGCAAAACTTAGGTTTTGGTTTTTGTCTTAGAAAATAATATGACCCATAAAAGTCTTCTTTTCAAAATTTTCATAATTCACTTTCAATAGCTAACATGTGTTCAAAATTTGAGTGTTAGCTGGGGAAAGTGGCGACTTTCAGTAGCTAAGGAGCACCTCTCATAGGTCTGTGCACTATTGAAAGTGGTCAATTCCAAAGTATCCAAAGAAGCAGTGTCGCGGGTCGTGCGCTGGTGAAAGTGAAAACTTTCCACAGCTACGGAGCAGTTCTTACAAGGTCATGCGCTGGTGAAAGTGAAGACTTTCAACAGCTAAGGATAAATTGTCACAGGGTGGCGTGCTAGTGAAAGTGAAGACTTTCAACATCTAAGGATAAATTCTTACAGGGTGGCGCGCTGGTGAAAGTGAAGACTTTCAACAGCTAAGGATAAATTCTCACAGGGTGGCGCACTGGTGAAAGTGAAGACTTTCAACAGCTAAGGATAAATTGTCACAGGGTGGCGCGCTGGTGAAAGTGAAGACTTTCAACAGCTAAGGATCAGTTCTTGTGGGATCATGCGCTGGTGAAAGTGGTAAGTTTCTACAGCTAAGGGGCGTTTTTCACGAGCCGTTGGTTGGAGAAAGCGGGAATCATGTGCACTTATCCATGTTTCAAAATCAAATCATGATGTGATCGACTCACGCCATGCGATCAGAAAGACGTGCTGGATAAAGTGGGTAATCATTCAAACTCGAGTTCCATGTCCCAATTGGATTACATCTTGGATCTGGCTCAGAGACTCACGCTGCGCACTCATGGCGCCGGAGATGGTAATTTTGAATCCAGTAACTCAGGTACAGAGGCTGTATTGTCGGGCTGACAGCATCAATTTGGATCGTTGCTTCCACATCACACATTGATCACGAAGGTTTGTTAAAATTTCTAATGTTAGAAAACAGAGCTGACTCCCAAAGTGCTTACAACAGCGCAAGACCTTGGCCCAATAGCATATCACAGTGTTTGGTGTGCAGAACCGTTTGGGGTTTTGAATTGCAAATGGAAAGAATGATGTTTAAACTTGCAGGGCACTTTTCAATCCCTTCCCGAGCTCCAAATGAAGATCTGAAAATCTTATATTCTCTAGATGTTGATCGACTATTCAGGCATGAAAAACAGATTTTCTATGACCGAGAAATTTGATTTTGAAAATCTGTTGTTTTCAACAGCTAATTCGCCGAAAATTTTGCTAGTTAGTTGTTGAAAGTGCCACCTTTCAACAGCTAAGGAGCGTTTTTCATGGGCTATGCATTGTTGAAATCCTGTCACAGCCAGAATGTTACGATTTTCGCCCAGATCGTAATTTTTTGCATGAGAATGAATTGAAACCTCTTCTAAAGCTTGATTAATGAATTATCAAATCTATTTAATCAGCCACTTTTGGAAAATGAAGAGAAGAAAAGGTGTACAAATGTCATTTACCATCTTTAAAAGAGGCAGAATTTCAGGGTTTTGGGAGCCACATCACATAATTCGAATTTCAGAGAGCCTTGGGAGGCTGAGCTACACATCATCAGATTTCAACCACATTTTGAGGGCCAGTAGATAAAGATTTACTTTATTTGAGGATCTATTCTTATTTTTTGTTTACTATTTCTGGAAATTTAGATCCATAGTTTTAGGATCTAATAATTGAATTGTTAATCTATAAAGCTACAGAAGGAAGATGAATGATTGGGTGAGTTTTGGATACAGAAATTCTCTATTGTACACAGGCTTTTGATGCTAATACTAAATCACAGGTTCCTTTCTATTTTGATGTCAGTTTTCCACATTCCTTCTATACTGTTATCTGTGTTGTCAAGCCTTTAATGACTGTCATCTTATTATTTGGCTCATAACCTGATAATTAGTTTCTTCATTGTTAATTAGACCCTACTTTGTACTGGTTTATTAGCAATCTATTCTCCATCCACCTTGAATTTATTTGTTGATTATCAATCTTAGAGAGCATTGGTTCATTTGTTTACCATATTGACTGTCTGAATACCATGTTTGAATTGAGTTATCTTACTGATCCGTTTACAAAAAATACAAAAACATTTTTACTTGAAGTTACCAAGCACCTTTGGTCTACAGCCACGAAGGGTTTCTTGGAGTGATAACAGGTCCCACCACTCCTAGCTCCAGTACATGAGTTTCTTCCTAATCCATCTCACATAGATGAGATTCAGTTGAACATAGACGTTGCATCCATGTTTGGAAAGTTGAATATGACGGTTCCTATAATAGAAATGCGAAAAATCCCTTTTGTAAGGAGGGAAGTATTGAAGTTATTACATCTACCGACTGATAAGGAAGATCCTCCAATCATATTTAACACCATGTATCTCGATCAAAAAAAGGACAACAATCCTCCTTTCTATCTTTCATTGGGCATGAATGGACTCCACCTGAACAACTGTATGCTAGATTTTTGGGCCTCCAAAAATGTCATGTCATTGAAGGTAATGGAACAAATTGGTTTGAAGATGACCCGACCCTATGGAAACGTATGTGGCATTGATTCTAAAAGGGTTAAGGTTTATGGGTTATGTGAGAACGTTGAAGTCTTTTTGATTGATTTTCCACATATCATCCTCCTCATGAATATAGTAGTGATTTATGTCCTGGATGCTTGGAGGATTCTTTTATCGAGGAGATAGTCTTCTACCCTTGGGGGTTTCCTTAGCATGGACCTCACCCATGCACACATTCCAATGGGAGATGGTACTTTTGAGGTATTATACAGTCGAGAATGAGATGACAAGCATGTGATGTATCCCAATAGTCCTGAATATACAAGTGAATATGAGTTTGATGAAGTTCCAGACACCATTGAGTATGATCCACGAGACTTACCTTTCATGCAAGAGGACTGCATAGACACGTTCCTCCCAAGGATAGATTAATATAAATAAAAAATTACAAATATCCAGGGGAAAGAACCGAGGTCTATCCAAATACTGAAGAAAGAAGATAAAGAATGTGAAGAAGCCATCAAAAATGAAGTCAACGCAGGACCTCCTTCCTATCCATACATTGAGAATATATCTTACATCAACTACAATGAAGGAAATATTGCATTCATTTGGGACAAGAAGAAGGAAAATACCAAATACAACCAGAAGGATGACAGCTCATGGCTTGGCCCTTACATCATCAAGAAGAATTTTGAGAAAGAGAAGTATTATTTGAGAACTTTGGATGGGAGAAATATGTCATTACCAGTGGATGGATCTCTTCTCCAACCCTATGTTCATATCACTTGACTTCTTTAGGGCCGAGGGCCCATGTAAGTAGGTAGGTCATCTTGATTTACTTGCATTTTCATATTGATTTCTCATGTTAGTTTAGATGCATTTCATATTTCATTTTTCTATACTTCCATATTGATTTGATGCTTAGTTTAGAATTTTTTGAAAAAACGCTATACTTTTCTTTTCTAGATTAGTTTCCATTTTTTATTTTGATGTATATGGATGAAGGGTGATATAGCCACCCTATATTTTACAGTTTTTTGTTTCATTGTAGGCACAGGTCTATCGGGATATGTTGCGCTTATCATGCACTCTACAACGAGCACATGTACCCAAGTAGGATCCATATGTTATCCCCAACTCCTAGGGATAACTAAGGAGATGATATCTCAAGGCCCTCATGTTTCAGACATGGAGTACTGAGAGATATCTTGACTAGAAGTGTCCACTTGCACAAATAGAGACCCACCTCACCACCACATCTCCAAGTTGATCACGACAGTATCCACCACATCAGTTGGCCTCTGGAAGATATTGGGTCTTTCTCCATGAGGTACAAGTCAGGTATTATGGTGAGTGTCATTTAAATATTTGAGGAATTTGAGTTTGTTGCATCTATTAATACTTTTTATTATGTGACATTTGCTTGGACATTATGCTCTTTGCCTTGTTTCACCTTTTTGGTTGACAATGCGCCCTAGTAAGTGGGTCACCCTTAGGGATAGGTATGCTACTGGGTGGTCCTTTTGATGATTCATCATGCCATTCCTGACCATACTTGTCACTTTCTACACATCATCCCATCATCTCCTCACCTTTTGGTTTTTTCGTGTGTATTGACCCAAGAAGGAGTTGTCCCTCACTTCATGGGAAGAAGGGGTTGAAGGACCATAGACTTGTGGCTGGAAAAATATAAAATACAAACCATTTACCTTATATATGCTCACCCAGGTATCCTGAGTACAATGAAATGTCTCTCATAAAAAACTAATGGGACTCGTCAAAGAATGACTAATAGCAAAATGTCAACCAAGGAGGAGCATGTGTGGGCACTATTTTCATTTCTTAGGTAGAAGCCCCAAACATGTTTCCAACTTGGGGAAGCATGATGTGACTAGGGTAGATTCAATGTGGGCACAATGTTTCATGCTTAGGTACAAGCCCTACTATGGCTTCAACCTGGAAACATCCTAAAAAGAATAAAAGGAAACAAATGGGCTTGGAAAAAGGTTGCATTGAAAACGAAGGTGCAACACACCCTCTACAAAGGAACCCATAAGTGAGACACTAAAACCCCTTGTATGTCATGCAACCCATGCCCAAAAGTATTCCCCTCATTCATAACACATCATCCACATGACTTAGAGGGAGGTCCCCTTGGGAAACACCCCTAGACTTGAGGTAAGATTCACCCAATGGGTCATTTTGTCAACCCTCCCATACCTAAACTTGGAACATTTCATAGGGTCTTTGAGAATTAGTTTATTTTGATGAGGTGGTTTGTATTTACTTGCTTATATGTCTCTTTTATTTATTTGATTACTCATCATGATGCTTTGAATTGAGATCCTTGGAGGGCGTATCATTTGTCTTTGCAAGACCCATCTGGTGGACAGATTTGGAGGAACAAGCCTAGCTTAGGATTCCATGGGGCTTGAATCCCACAGGTTGGATGCCAATGTCCCACATGTTGGATCATTTATACATGCCTTTGGAGGCTTAGAGGACACCTTGGATGATCTTTCCTAGCTCCTACATGCCAAACGATTTGCTTGGAAGAGGAAAAATGTCACCTTCTTGGAGCTTGTCGTCACACATGGGCTAGGACGTGGTGGTGATGTGACACTTAGCACTTTGATGAAGAGTGGAACCTTGATTTAGTGGAGAGAGGTTCTAGCACCTTGGAAGATGGCTTCTGGAAGCCCAACATCCCTTCTCCAATCTCAATGACTTGCCAAAATGTGCCAAAAGTTTCCCAAAAGGAGGATGACTTCATGTTTTAGGGTTTCTTTCATGTGAAAAAGTATGAATTAAATAATATTATTTTGTAAAGGGGAAATATTATGGTTGTTGACCCCTTATATTGTGTTTTACCCTAAATTGTGTGGACAAACTATGTTTAGAACGTTTTGTATAAATAGAGATCATTTGGATATCATTTTCGTCGTAACTCTCCCATTGTGAGAATCCTTCCTCGCTAAAATTTGCGCCCTATTGGGCTAATATATTCTCTCTTGTGCAATTTTTATAGTTTCTTCATGTTATTGGTGGAATAAGTATTACCCTACCTCTCTTGGAGCTTTTCTCTTGCATTTATGGTGGATTTGTCTTGGAAAGAGGAGGCTTATCTTGTCATTTCTTGGACTAGGTAAGGATTTTATCTTGTTTATGCTTCATTGTTTGGTTACAAGTTTGATTTTATAGACTTATTGGGGAGTATAAGGATTTACAACCCCACCATTATCTATCATTGTTTTCTAGAAATTATTTGTTGCACAAGGTTTTACTAGGAGAAGTAAAAGGGGTTACACCCTCCTAATATCTCCTAGTTAACATTGCTTTCCTTGGGGAGTAAAAGGGTTTACACCCCCAAGGAGATATAAATTTTTACCTCTTCATTTATTTGACTCCATAACCCAATATCTAAAGGCACTAAAAATAATTACATTAGAGAAATAAAATCTTGCATTGGTTACCGTGAAATTTTGGAATTTTGAGACTGTCTAAGTTGGAAAGTGATCTTTGTGCCTAAGGAACCTTTGAGACCATAGGTAATCTTGATCATTTGAGTGCTTATTTATGATTTTATAAAATTTCATCTACAACCATTAGGGATGAAGAAACCCTAACACAAATCTCCTAATAACTCACTTTTCAACCATTGGAATTTGCTAAAAGTTTGCCACAATAATCTACTAATATTAGCACATCTTTTGGGTGGATTCTTTGTAATTTTTAGTGTTTGAATTTGATGTTGTAACAAATTATTTTATAAATCCATAAGGTTTCAATATTATCTCTACAATACCTATTTTATTACAGCCTTGTTTCATGCTAAAGTCTTTCTCTTTCATACTTGAGTTAACTAGTCATTGTTAGCTTGTCTCTTGCAATTTTAACTAGAATTTTTAGAATCTTTATTTGAATCTCTAGATATCATTTTATTGCTGATATATATTACTATTTATTGCTACAATTAGGGGCAACATTCTTAGTTTTCTTTTCCACCTAACATATTAGGTGCATACTTGGCTTTTCTTGTGTCTCAGGCAGGTACAATCACCCTTTGCAAGTACTCATACCTATTGGAAACCATTAGCTACCACCAAGAATATTTCCCAAGACTTTCCCCACTTATGTTATTGACCTATAGGGGATACACTTCCATCACACCACTTTTTATCTCATTTCCCCCTAGGGTCACTTGGATTCCCCCCTTGAGGTGATTACTTCATCTCTAAAGTGACGAGAATACCTACCTAAGGTGACAGTGGTTAGGTGTTCTCTTATTTGTCACCATTTTGTGGTTGGGTCAAGATTTTCCCTACCTAAAACTTGTTTGATAACAAGTTTACTTGACCTATAATGATTGAAAAACCTATTACTGGGATAATCTATTTAAGAAAAGTAAAAATGATTCCTTTGGATTGTTACTAGTCTTCATAAAAGGGGTCAAGTGACATGAGTATATGAGAAATTTTATGAGCTCATAGTGGTATTAAGGAAATTTATATTCCTATTAACTTAAAGGCATGTCTATTCATGCAAATGCAAAAGGTAGATAGTTGGAATACATCTGCATTGTAGGCATGGGTAAAATTCTTGGTGCACAAGATATGTTGTAATGCATATGGAAATGATTGTGCATGTATATAATGTGCATAGAAACTTATAATAACCTATGGAGAGTTGTAAACTATAGTGTTCAGATGGGACATTTTGGTTGATGATGACTTGATATCAACAAGAAATTTAGTAGCATGGACAAAATGTCGATGATTTTGTTGCATATAACCTTGTGAGGATAAGGTAAAATAATTAATGATATGTTGATCTAAAGTCTAGTAAAGGAAGTGCCTGGGAATTCTCAAAAGACCACTAGATCAGATAAAATCCAGAGAGGGATGATAGCCATATAGGTACGAGTTAATATGATTAAGTAACAGTTAGACAGAATTTAGGAAATGATTCCCTTAGTAATGTTCTGTTGGCCAAAATTAATTTGAGGTATGAAGAGAGATAGGAATTGGTATCTTGTTGCCTTGGGTAATGATATAATTACGTATTTGAAATTATGATCTTCCAGGTGTTTTTATAGTAGATGAGCCAGAGTGATCTCTTGTTGGTTGTTTCCATGTAAATAGGGAAATATAATCCCTATGAGACTTTTCATATGAATGGTTGTAAGTTCTCAATGAGAACTGGCATTAAAGTTTAAAGTACCAATGTGTATGAATGACATGGAAAAGATGTAAGCAGTGAACTTGCATGTTGATATCCATATATGCATATACTAAAGACATGGTATGTCTACCTTAATAAGTGGACTATGAGGCAATGTCAGTACTTTCCAGGTTTGAGTAATTCCATGGATGAATGGCTGACCCTATTTTGAAGGGTTTGATTTTCTTGATTGGATGCTAGATTGAAGGGGAATGTATGCCACTCTTCAGAAAAGTTAGTGCAAATTGTTGAAAAAGTAAATGAGCAAGGATGATATGTTGTTATGAATAGAAGGAAATATGATTATGCCTTTAAAGTTTTCATGTGAATGATCGTGAACAATCATGAGTAAAATGATTTGAAAAATAGATGTTCATATGTAGATTATGAAAGTGTTCTAACAATAGGAACATACATACTATGCTAAATCATAGGGTTGAAGTGCATGAAGACACATTATAAATGCAAGCCGATAGAATAGGTTTATGTTTTTCTTGTGTGTTTTGAATGTATGCATGCCTAATTATTTATGACGAATTGGGTAAATCACTGAAATGATGAAGTTGATGATAAATCATGGGTTGAGATCATTTTGGGTAAATTATGATGGATATGCAACAAGGGAGTTGCATGTTGAAAATTTTTGATGTGGAGACTTGTGTAAAGACTTTTTCAAGAGAACAAAGCCATAATATTGATGACTGCTGGAAATTAGGAAGTGGGATGCAAGGCCTATTTGTATAAGAATCTTGGATTAAATTTAAAATATAATGTAGGCATGGGAGACATGCAAATGGATATTAACCATTCTAATTCTATTTGGTGAATGTGGAGAATGCGCTGCCTCATAATTAAATTGTGAGATAATTTTGATTTTGTAGTATGTTGTTACATCCAAGAAAGGTCAAGATGAACTTGAATGAGATTGCTCAAGGAATGGAACAGATAAATCCCAAAAAGGATAGATTACATAATAAAATAAGGAGGAAAGAGGGAATGCTTTTATCACTTTAAAAATATGATTGGTTTAGCAAAGTTGTGTGTTTTTAAGGAAAACAAGTACAACTTATGAAGGATAATGAATTGGTATAGAAGCTTGAATGGTAATGATGGTTAATGCCATGATATGTGGATGTCATAAATTCCATGCTAATAATTTAGCTCAACTGAGAATTCCAGACTATGTAAAGGATTTGGAAAAAGGGAGAGTCCCTTAACTCATTTCTTGTTAGTTATTGAAATCTCTGGGATGAGAAAAATGACATGTTGTTATGTGTGAATGTTTCCAACATCAAAATGTTGATAGTTGTATGAATGTAGAAACAACAAAAATATTATTGTGGTTACGCTTATGAAAAACATTGAAGACAATGTGATAGAGTGTATATGGATATGCTAGGATATACTGAAAATGTTTTGCTAATATAAAATGCTATAGTACATGCATTTTGATTTTACATATCAATTGATATAATTATGAATGTGATGATGTATGTTACGTGTAGGAAAATATTAGGGTTGTTGGGGAAGAAGGATGCCAATGGTGGACAACCTCAAGAAGAGGATAAATACAACAAGGTTGTTATTGAAATATTGATGAAGGGACCTTAGGAGCTCCCATGAAGCACCACTAATGAGGTAATATCAGAAAGGTTGTTGGAATCCAAGACATGTATAAATATTTCATGCCCATGTTGCAAGATATTTGAAAGGGATTGGGTAAGAATCCCTTCTGAAATATTTTATATCTTGATGATATGCACATGGATTTGATTGAATGTTGTATTCCATTAATACCCAAGCAAGAAAAAATTCAGGAAAAGAAGAACTTGAATGACATAGGGAAGAACCTATGGCAATCAAGGATGGTTAGAATCCTTGCATGAAATTTCCTGAAAAAATGTGTCATGGATGCATTGATTAATCATGAATGATTATGAATAGAGGTTCTCATAAGCAACACTTTGGTTGAATGCATTGAGGGGATGCATGTTTGCATGAGAGGGCGTTTAAAGGACTTCCCTTGTGGAAGGAGGACCTTAGATTATTCCAACATAGTTTTGAAGTGGTAAAAAGAGGAATTGGGGTGGCCATGAATATTTACACCCTAGTTACCAGTAAAGAAAGAACGTTGGAATGCATTTACATGAAATTTTAATTTCATATAACATAAACTGATTTGAAGTCATGATCAACTCAAATCAAGAAGAATAGTCATGTTGTAATAATGAATGTGATCAAAGTAGCCATGGGGTAATAGGTTGGTTAAGTTCCAACACATCATGGAAAAGTTCTTAACATAAAATATGGTAATCTAAAAAAACAAATCAATATGTAAGGGTGCATTTTGTGTAAATGTGACCGTGGATAATTGACCCATTAGTAAAATGCATGATATTATTGATTGCTTTTGAAAGGTTTGGTATGTTGAAAATAATGCATGTGCGAGGAATGATAACTCATTTTTCTTCATATCATTGAATAGATAAATGTGATGCAATTGTTAGTATGAAAAAGTATAAGAATTGCTTGTGAATTATTGTAAAGTGAATGAGAAACTAACTATTTGTTTGGATTTGTGAAGATTGAAATCGTAGGAAGAATGGTCTTGGATATGGATGCAATATAATCCCATAAGGAAGACCAATTAATGTTGTTCGTATAAGAGCCAAACTTCTACGATAAGGAAGTCTCATACTCATGGGATTTGAGATCCTATATGGAATAGATCTGAAAACAGATAAATAAAATTGGAAATATGTGGGTAGCATATTTGAAATATTTTTTGATTGAAATTGATGGTAGTGTCTCATGGTTATTGTATGTATGTGATACATGTGAGATGACAGATCTATCCTGGAAGGAGAGATGATGGATTTCGAGTTGAAAGAGATGGGAAAGGCCATTGTTGTGACATGAAGACCCCATATTCCATGATTGTCGTTGTGATGAGCTATCTTATGTTAGATCAAGATAGAGGGACACCTTGGCTGTAAAACTCTATAGTTATTTGAACTCTTTATGTGTGAGGAATCCTTGGAAAATGATGGATCACTTGGTGGATTGTGTAATAGAGAAGGGGATTCCTAAGTCTAGAGGTTGAGTGATTGCAAGGAAGAGGAGACTTGAATGATTTATGTTACATGCTAGCTGAGATCATGAGCATAGTGGGTATGTCAAGGAAACCAATGAGTCGAGTAAATGTGACAACCATATGGATGTAGATCCATGAATTGCACATATAATTATTGTGTTGATATGTATATTTCCTCTTGAATTATGAACAATAATAAAATATTTTTGCATGATTTTTTTTAATATGCATGTTGTTTGATGATTGTTGTAGGAATATTTCTAAAATTCCACGAGTCTAGGATAGGACTGGACCAGGGAGAGGAATACATTGCTAAAGTGGATGAAATATTAAGGCATGGAAGGTATTGTTGAGATGCAAAGATCATTGAGGAAGGTGTTCCTTTTGAAGGGGGAGGGGAATGTAACACCTCATTTCTAAACCCATGATTTTATGTAATTAATCACGTCTATTGATTTCGATTCCATGGTGTATCACTACTATATATAGAAAATTTTGCGACGACTACTTGTGAAGAAAGTAACCTTTCGTCGCAAAATTGAATATAAAGAGTTGAATTTTTTATTTTTTTATAAAGCTAGCCCGAGTTCGTCACTCTTGAGATGAAACCAATTGTATGTCTCAAGAGAGACAAACATGAATCTAGTGGACTACTGTCTCTCTTGTGATGACCTTTGGTTATCGTCACAAGAGTGAGGATTCAATGATGATCCTTACATTGTTTGAAAAAGTCAAAATTTACTGTTACACTGTTTGGAAAATTCAACATTGACTTGGTTAACGTTCATCGCTCTTGCGACAAAAAAAATATCTATAAATATTTTGCAAATTAGAGATGTTGCGACAATCTTGCTATAACAATGACGGTTCATAAAGGGTATTTTTGTGCGGAAGAATGTCGCAGAATAATAGAGGTGGGAAAAAAAGTAAAGTGGGTGAAAAGGGTGATGGTAGATATTATTGCCCTTGCAAAAAATGTTGCACTACACATCTTGTAAAAATTTTAATAGAAACAACTACAAAACATTGTAGGAAATATGGGCACATTGATGGGGGATCGAATGAATAATGTCCCATGGTAATTAGTTATATAGTCATTATTTGTTTTTATATTGTTGATTTTATATAAAATTATATATATGTATATATATATTGTTTGAATATTTTCTATACACACTAATTTTGCATGAGTTTTTGTAATTATAAAGTTAGAGTTTCCCTCTAACTTTCTGCAAAATATTGCACCAAGTAGTACTAGTAGAAATGATGTTGTAGAAGATGAGGAACATGATCAAGCAAATGAGGATCCCATGGAAGATGATGATGGGACAAATCAAGTTAATGATCCCATGGAAGAAAATGATGGGAAAAATCAAATGATCCAAGATTTGTTTGCTCTGACAGATGAGGATGGGGAAAATGATGGTATTTATGATGAACCTCTATTAGAAAAGGAAAATAAATGACTTTATGAAGGCTCAAGAGAAAATATTCTCTCCGCTACATTGTTGCTAGTGAACTTGAAGGTTATGAATAATTTTTCCAACACTTGTATGACACAGATCCTAAGGTATGTAATATGTTTCATCTCATATACATAAATGTTGACTTTTTCCTATTTGTTTTTAGTGTTAATTAATGTGTAAAATAAGAATGCAATTTTTACAATTAATATTCTTTACATTAACTAGTTATTTGTTAGGTTGTAGATTGTTAGGTGAATTTTTGTTACCATCGTCAAATATTTTACCTCGCACATATCGAGATTTGCATGCCATTATGACAGACATTGGAATGTATTATCAAACTATAGATGCATGTCCCAATGATAATATTATATATTATGGACAACATGCTTCGAAAATAGAATTCTCGCAATGTCTTGTCAATAGATATCGAACCGATCGAGTAACAAAAAGGGTGCCTCGAAAGGTTCTTCATCATATTCCCATAATTCCACGTTTGTAGCGATTGTTCGGGTGTGAAATCATAGAACAATTTATGGATTACCATGCACATAACATAAGTGGATATGGTGTTCTTTGAATTCCTACCGATGGTTATGAATTTAGGGAAAATGGGCAGATTTCAAAGATGAACCACGTAATGTTAGGCTTTCATTGGCAGTTGACGGTGTTAATCCATTCAGAGAGCTTAGGTCTATTTACTCAGTGTGGCCTATTTTTGTTATCAACAATAACATTCATCCTTGTATGTCAATAAAGAGGGAGCACATAATGTTGACAATGATTGTTCAAGGTATTTGTTTACATTAATTTTTTGAATGTAACATTTTCATTTTTTTGTTTTTTTCATAATATTTTTTGTTTATTTATTTACTTATATATACATATCATGGTTATAGTAATTATGTGTAATTTCAAACAATTAGGTAAGTACCAAGTTAAATATATGAATGTATATATCGAGTCTCTTATCGAGGAGCTACTAAAGTTATGGGTTGGAATCACTATGTATGACATCTGTAAACCAATCAGGGAGAAGAAATATAAATTATGTGGAATATGTTTATGGACAATTCATGATTCCCCGGGACTAACACATTTTTGTGGTATGTAGAATTATATTTCTCTTTAATACTATATAATATTTTAAAGATATAGTGTTGCATGTTTAATTTTTAAATAATCTCATCGTATACTTGACATTAATCCATCTGTTGCAGGTCTTCAAACAAAGGGTAAATTTGGATGTCCATTTTGTGGTCCTAAGATGAAGTATCGTCATTCAAAAAGTTTAGGAAAGGTGGTGTTTGATGTGTATAAGCACCTCCTCCCTAAGAACCATAGGTATCGTACTACTGAAAAACATATTTTCAATGGGAAAGAAGAGATTGGTTTAAAACCACGAAGAATGACACCTTACCTATGGAGGTTGGAATATAATAGAAATCATCAAGGTATAGAATTTCTTTATGTATCATATATGTAATGTTTTGAATTTTTATTTTAATCATTGAATTTATTTTACCATATTTGATAATTATTGTTGTGATTTATTTTAAGCTTCATGAAGGCCGCCATCATGAAGGTATTAATAATGGGCTTCCACAAGGAATGAAATGTTATCCCACTCAATTCATGAGGTTTCCCTA
>ML817953.1:21546-42815 GCA_009831015.1 Picea engelmannii
AGGATGTGAATCCCCCTACGTTTTTATATAGGTGATACTCCTATTTTGATTTTCTTGAGATTAAATGTTGGACTTGACAGAAGTTCATCACAATAATTCAAAGAAACAAAAATATTACATTAAAATAAAGGGGAAAATAATTTTGTTTTATTTTTAGAGGAAAGTTCCTGAGAAAGGACCAGGAACCAAACACATTCACAGATTTAAAGCAAATAAGCAAATAAACATCCATCATAGTTTAAGATAGAGATTTCTGATCACATAAAAATAAAAAAGAATATGATTTGCATGGACAAGAGAACTTTAACAAAGTGGATACATGGGCAGCTCAAATAAAGATAATGATAGATCAAGCTCAAATAATTTATATTATGAAAACAAGGTTACAAAGCATAGTCGAGATTGTTCCCAAAGTAGTTCTCTTGAAATTTCAAAAAATATATAGTTTATTGCATATTCTTGAAATTGTAAATGCGTTTGTCTTAAAGACTGGAATTGGGGATCCTGTGGACCATTAAGCAAATAAATACAAGAAATAAGATTTTAGAAAGAGGATGGTGGGTGGTGGAAAGATCAACAAGACCTGGTAAGAAGAATAAAGGAGTTATCGGTCTTCGGTTAAACCTTTCTAGTGAAAGAGGTGGAGTAAATGGATGAAAGACTTGATAAAGAAAGAAGAGTGTGATCAATGTAAACTTACTATGATGGTCACTCCTTGACAGTAAAATATAAGATGTAAAGGATCATACGAGAAATGCTAGGAGTATTTTCTTGGCCCATAACTTTGGTAAATAACCAGGCAATTTCCCGAAACAAGTTTTTGAATAAGCTGACCTGTAGTCTTGTAATATCCTCAGGGATGGCAACGAGATTCTCCAAGAATTTTGGTAAGAGGTCCAAGCCGTTGTCGTGTTTTTTCAAAAAGTATCTGCAATCTTCATCTTTGAAGGTGAGTGTTGGCTCTGGGAGTCTCAACATCTTCCGAAATACTTGAGGTAAAAGAATAACAGGAGAATGGTCCTGGAGTGGAATTATCCGTTGGCTTGGTATGCATTTCTCGGTGCACCAGGAAACCAATTCCCTGCGGTCAAAAAATTCAGGAACACAACCTGGACGTGCAATTTTGGACATCCAAATTACTTCCTTCTGAGTAGAAGGGGATGAATAATAAGAGTATGCTCTAGACCACTGAAAATTCTGATCCTATCGTCCAAAACTATTCAAGGTATCTCCACATAACTGTTGTTGAGATGCCGCTGCCATAAGTTGACGGGAACGTTCTTTTTGATTAAGATAATATTAGAAACAGGTGCTTGAGGAATAATATATAATCTTCCACAAATCATGCTTTAATGTGGTTTAATGAGGAAGTTTCTCGAGCCCTTCCCCTATTAATGAAAATCTTTACGGGACCTGCATAATGAGTTATTAAAATTCAACCATATTAAATGTGCATTGGGAAAAGCACGAAGGTGGCGTGGACAAACAAGAGCATAATAGGATTTGAGACTTTTGTGAACCCGCCAACCCGTGAATGGAGAAGGTCGAAAAATGGCTAAGTGTTGTGAGGCAGTCGAATGGACTCAACATAGGAGAAATGAGAGACTTGGAAGCTCGGGGAGTCTGAGGGTCAAAATGTAGATCGTGAATCTTTTGAATGAAAGATGTATATCACGAAACATGGGATATGAGAGTTCGTCCCCGCCAAACCGAGAACTCGCGATTGTAGAAATGACTAAGTATGGGATAATATGGCGGTCAGATAGACTCGGTATGTGAGAATGTGGATTGGAGATGAGGATTTACAAGTCTGCCAACCCAAGAACCCGTCGTTCTGAAAAAAAAAGACTAAGTATAGAACTAGAAAGGAGAATAGAAGGGAAAAAGGAAAAGGGGAAAATGGGTAAGTATAGAAGAGGGAAAAGAAGCAGGGAAAAGAAGTTGGGAAAATAGAAAAGGGGAGGGAAATATTGGAAGCGAGAATTGATCTCAACAACATGCTCCAACTGTGGGATGATGACCCCCTATGGGTTGTCAAGAATCCATGATCTCTCATGACCAGGTGCTTCTGCTCATTGGGTTGTGGAGTCAGAATAAGAATATACAAACTGAAAAATAAAATTATGTACATTGAGAAATGCAAAAGTCTTAAGAGAAGAAACCTTTCAAATGTTTCCCGTTGATAAGGAACATCAAAATTTTACCCTTCATTTATTGGAGCATATAAGAGTTAAAGCCCAACATATTCTCGATGACATATGGTCCGATCCAGAGTGTTTCAAACTTTGTATGCATGGATGGTTTCTCCTTGGCCTTGTTCCAAAGTAGCACCAACTCTCCTTTCTGGAAATTCTTTACAATTGTCCTCTAATCAAAATATTTTTTGACGCTCTGCTGCCTCTGAGAAGTTCGATTTAGTGCTTTGCTTCATTCTTCCTCCAAATTCAACAAGTGATTGATTCTCCTTTGAATGGGTGAAATGTCTTCTATATATTCGATATTAACCACATAAATCAACACATTGAGCTCAAGGCTAATTGACATTTTCACCTCTTTCCCATAAACCAATATATATGGAGACATCCTTGTGCTATCCTTCAGGGTCGCTCTGCTCACCCATAATGCATCCTCCAGCTTCATATGCCATTTCCTTTGGTTGCTACCAACGGTTTTCTTTAGTATCTGCACAAGTGTTTTGTTTGTGGATTCACCATTACTTTGTGGATAATAATTCGATGATTGACCCATGATGATTCCATATTGTCCGCAAAACTCCGTAAAATTTGACCTGATGAAGATCAAACCATTGTCTGTGATAAATTTATCTGGGACACCAAATCTTGACTGAATGTTGTCTTTGAGGAATTTAATTAGTTCTACAACATCCGTCTTCTTTAATGCCACCGCTTCCAGCCATTTCGTGAAATAATCTGTAGCCGTTAGAATGTACATATGCCCCTTGCTAGACTTGGGATTAATTGTCCCAACAACACCAAGTCCTCATTGGGAAAACAATTGTTCTACCACAATGGGCTGCAAAGGCATCACAAATTTCTTCATTTTTCCTAAAAACTGCTAGCATAAAAAACACTTCCTTATTGTGGCATATGAATCTCTGAAGATTGATGGCCAGTAAAATCATGCTCTGATTATTTTGTGGGCGATTGTAGTAGGTGCAAAGTGTCCACCACATATTCCCTCATGGAATTCTCTGATTAGTTCTTGGCATTGATTTTCATCTACACATCTTAGCAGTATGCCATCATAATTTCTTCTAAAAAATATGTCAACAATCAACACGTATTGATTCTCCTTCATCTTTAGTGACCCTTGCTCGGGATTCATGGTGAAAGGAAATTGCTTGGACCTCAAATAGAATATAATATATCCGTACCATTTTGAATCAGCTAATGGTTCTCTGACTAAGATTGAAATCATCCCATTGTCCAAATCCCCATTCACGATGAGCTTGCATAAACCTTGTCATTTGATTGCCTTTAAAGGTTTAATATCGATATCATATTTAGTATTTTTTCCAACCAGTTATCCCATTTTCCTTCTCTCAACTATTGAGTTAGAAGAATATTCACTGGCGATGAGGGAACATAAGCAATAATATGGGAGTTTAATATATATGTCCAAAAGTGCACTACTACTTTTACAAGATCCAAGGTTTGCTTCTCCAGTTCTGAATACCTCAACTCATAGTCGTGTAGGGTTTTGCTCATAAATTTTTTTGGGGGTTCTTCTCCTTTTCTATTTTTCTGAGTGAGAATGAATGCAACAACTGTCTATGTAGCGAATGAATAGATAATGAAGTCTCTTTGGAAGTCCATACTGATGAGGACATGAGTGGTGGTGATTTCTCCTTTGATATTGTTGAACACCTCCTGAGTGTCTGTTGTCCATTCGAACCTCTGCTCCTTTTTCAACAACAAATTGGTCAATTTTATGATGCTTGCGTAGTCAAGAACAAAGGTTTGTACAAATTTGATTTTTTCAAAGAATGACTGGACTCCCTTCTTGGATGTCGAGGGGTTGAGATCGTTTATTGATTTAACTCTTTCTGGATCTATGTAAATCCCTTCCTTACATACAATATGGCCTAACAATTTGCCTTGAGTCATAACGAACAAACATTTCTTTGGATTCAGAGAAACACCATATAATATAAATCTTTCAAAAACCTTTCTCAAATGATGGATATGATCTTCCCTTTTCTTTGAATGCACCGTCAAGTCATCTTGATAGTCTACCATAAAATTTCCTATCAACCCACTGAACGCATGATCCATGGCCCTTTGGAATGTGGCTCCAACATTCTTCAAACCAAAGGGAATTCTAGCATATGCATATGTCTCCCAGAGTGTGATAAATGCTTTCTTTTCTCTATCTTCCTCAGCCACCAAGACCTGGTTATATCCAGAGAAACCATCCAACATGGACATGCAGGACGATCTAGTAACTTGTTGTAGAAGAAACTCCATATTAGGAAAAGTAAAATTATCCTTTATGCCTGCTTTGTTAAGGTATCTGAAGTCAACACACATCCGGATTTCCCCGGTCTTTTTTCTTACAATCACTGAATTTGAAAGCCAGTCTGAATGTCTGATGGGATAAATTATCCCTGCCTTCTTCAATTTCTTCAATTCAATTTTTACCAGAGGTCTCAGCTTGGGATTCGTCATCCTTGTTTTTTGTTTTACTGGCTTTGCTTCTTCCCTCAAAGAAATGATATCATGGAATATAGTTTTATCGTAAGATTTCAAATCATCATAGGTCCAAGCGAACATATCAATATATTCCTTGAATAAGGAAACATATTGGTCAACCTCTTCAGTGGTGCAATCAACTCCCAAGTTGACATATTTCGGGGAATTGTCAGTTCCAATATTGACTTTTCTCATTTCTTGCACTTTTCGAGCTGAAATTTCTTCAAGGAGATTCTTGGCATGATCATCTTTCATAAACAAAGATTCATATTGTATACAATCTTTTGGGACAACATTTGAGCGATCGTCTTCTTCTTCATCATCGTTTAACAAAAAAATTTCCAATTGTTCATCATTCTCAAATACTTGCAAGTACTCAACAATATCGGGCATGGATGGTCAGAGATCTCTTTCTACCTAGAAAGACGTTTTTCTTTGGACATCGTCTGGGTTTGACAATGAGGCCACCAAGGCTAGTGAATCAGCCTTGTGATTCTTGTCTCTTGGAATGAAAGAAATGTTGAAGGGACTAAAAGATTCGATCAACTCGTTAACTCTTTTGAATTATCGCTTAAGTCTTTCCTTTTTGATTTTATACCTCTGGGTAACCTGATTGATGAGCAAATCTGAGTCTCTAGTTACAACGAGATGTTCTATTTTCATTTCCTGTGCAAGGATCATTCCCTGAATCAAAGCTTCATATTCTGCCTCGTTATTTGTGCATGAAAACTCCAGTCTTGCAACATGGGGATGCATAGTCTTACTTGGACTCAAAAGAACAATTCCAACTACGTTCCCAGATTTTGAACATGCTCCATCAAATGACATCCTCCAGTAGCCTTCAAGCAAACACTCTTGATTCCCCGCGCCTTGAACTTGCTCTAGGCTTTTGTTGTGCTCCATGTCTAGGATAACATATTTTCCAATCCCAACATCTATATAATATTCCATCAATTCATTGTCCTTTTTCTTGAATTAGAAGGGTTTTCTAGGTTCATGAGGTACTTTAATAATCACTCCCTCTTTGCCTGGTAGCATCATACAACTTCCGTCGTTCACTGTATATCCACCGATGATGGATGTCCAGTCTCTTCCCAACACAACTCCATATGCTAGAGGAAGGTCTACCACAATAATATTGGAAACTGTAATGATATGGGGGGTTGCTGTAATCCAATCATAAAAATCCTTGATTTCTTTGTACGCTGACACTTTTCTAGAATCAATCGCATATATGCTTTCACCGGTTTCATAATACTTAGTGCAACTCATGCCCAATGCCTCCATGACCGCAAGTGGCATTATATTATTTGTCGCACCAATGTCAACTAAAAAATTATGTAGTGCGACATCATGATTTTCAATCGAGATATAGAAGGGCAAAATTTTACCTCTCAACTTGGTAGTTGATGGGCTCTGGCTTTGTTTTGGACTGGTAACGATAATTCAACTCTTTCAGTTGGATCATCCAATAACTTCAAAATATTTTTCTTTGTTGAGGAATATTCACCACTTCCGTGAAGGGAAAATTTTTCTTCAATTTACTTAGGTCCTCCATGACATTATACGTCATTTGAGTGGAGCTTGATGCCATGTGTTGCCTTTTAGTTTCATTTCCATCCGTCACTTTCTCATTTGACACTTTTTCATTTGTGTTTTCTTTTTCCTTGTTAGATTCGCCTTTATTTTTGGGTCTATTTACAAATCCTCTTCTCTGGGTGACATTTTATTTCGAGTTGGGATTGTTTTTGCCCCCTCCAAATATATACATGGACGTCTCACATCCGTCCATTTGCACAGTTTCAGAGATTTAATCAGGTGAGTAATAATTTTCTTGCTCAATTAATTGCTCATCATAGACATCATCCAGAGCAACTGCATTTGGAGTAGGATGTCTGAGAACCCTTGGTATTTGTGGGTTATCCATGTTCTCAAACCTCACTCTGTTTTCAGAGGGAGGGTTCCTCCTTTTCTCTGGGATTGGAATTCTTGGGTTTAGCATGCAATTATCTCCCCTTCTCAGTCTAGTTATCTCGTTTTGCATTTGTTTGATGGTTCTATTCATCTGTGAAATTTCAATTATTTTCTTAGTTTCCTGCGCCACCACAGGGTCAACCTTCACGTCACGTATGGTTCCCTTGAAAAATATTCCTCTCGCCATTTTACTCTGAGCTGCTCGAGGCTTGAATTCCTCATTTTTTCTTGAACTGGAAGCTCCTTGGTTATCAATAACTAATCCTCCCAGCTGCCTTTTTACCTTTCCAGTATAGTATCGGGGTCGACACCCGTTTCAATCATAATTTCTTCCATATCGGTATATTTAGTCATTGCCTCCTCCAAAGTATCCATTTGGGATGTTCTGATGGCACATTTTACATTTGGGGGCATTGTATTCTTATAAAAACCAAGAATGACTGGGTCATTTGGTCTTTTATCTTCTGGAATTGTACTCAAGGTCTTATTGAACCTGATATTAAAATCTCTTATCCTTTCATTCTTCCTCAACCCAATCTGGGTGAAATCATTGAGGAAGGTATGGTAAGAAATTGGAGGGGAAAACATAGTCAGGAACATAGCTTCGAGGTCATTAAATGAGTGAATGGATATACTGGGAAACATTGTATACCATTCATATGATCTTTCTGATAAGGTTTGCATAAACAACCATACCATGACATCATCATATTCAACACAGTGAAAATCACAAACATCAAGAAATAAGTGCTGATGCCTCTTTGTATCGATTGCTTCATCTCCAAAAAATTCCTTTAAGGTTCCCTTAGGGAGAACATGGAGCTCATGTTGCTCAACTATAAGATTAAGAAGGGAATATCTTACCCTCCTTCTATTTTCAAATCCCCGGATTCCTTGATTTCTTGCATCATCTCTTCCACCTCCTTGTCTCTCCTCATGATGCTCGTCTTGAGGTTGTGTGTCTCTTGCTTCCATGTCTAGAGGGATTCAAGGATTAGGCTTTTCACTTCTAAAAATAAATAGCTGCTTGCTTTTAATTCTGGTAATGGGTCCCTTGTATTCGTCCAAATTCAATTCTGACCTTGTTCTTATGTTGTTCTAGCTAGCCTTTGATTTCTTCGGTCTTGTCGTTCTTCTCTCCTCTGTCTCCGGAGGATTTCTCTTTCTTCTTCTTGGACCAAGGTTTTCCACGACCTTTCTAAATCTTCACGGTTCTGGGCCGTTGATATTACTAAGTTGTATAACTGATGTAAAATGCTTCATTGATTATTCAATCCAATTTCCAAATGGGGTTGATTACCCTAGGGTAAAGTCATATATTCTTTCAAAAACGCTAGGTCAGGTTCCAAATTTTTAGTTCATTCCCCAGTATGGTCGCCAAAAATGTTGACTCTTGAATCCGTTAGGACCGAAACGACAAACTCACGAGGATGTGAATCCCCCTACGTTTTTCTAGAGGTGGTACTCCTCTTTTGATTTTCTTCAGATTTTTAAATATTCAAAATGTTGGAATTGATAGAAGTCCGTTGCAGTAATTCAAAGAAACAAAAATATCACAATAAAATAAAGGGGAAAATGATTTTGTTTTATTTTTAAAGGAAAGTTCTTGAGAAAGGATCAGGAACCAAACACATTCACACATTTAAAACAAATAAGAAAAATTTCCTCACATCAATCATAGTTTAAGATAAGATTTCTGATCACATTTAAAAATAAAAAGAATATGATCCACATGCGGAAGAGAAATTTAACAAAGTGGATACATGGGCAACACAAATAAAGATAATGATAGATCGACCTCAAATACTTTATATTACGAAAACATGGTTACAAAGAACAGTCGAGATTGTTCCCAAAGTAGTTCTCTTGAAATTTCCAAAAATATATAGTTTATTACATATTCTTGAAATTGTAAATGCATTTGTCTTAAAGACTCAGATATGGGCTCCCATGGACCATTAAGCAAATAAATACAAGATATAATATTTTAGAAAGAGGACGGTGGGTGGTGGAAAGATCAGAAAGACCTGGTAAGAAGAACAAAGGTGTTATCAATCTTCGATTAAACCTTTCTGCTGAAATAAGTGGAATAACAGGATGAAAGACTTGATAAAGAAAGAAGAATGTTATCAACGTAAACTTACTATGATGGTCACTCCTTGACGGTAAAATATAAGATGTAAAGAATCATACGAGAAATGCTAGCAATATTTACTTGGCCCGTAACTATGGTAAATAACTAGGCAATTTTCCGAAATGGGTTTTTGAACAAGATGACCTGCAGTCTTGTAATATGCTCAAGGATGGCAGCGAGATTCTCCAAGAATTCTGGTAAGAGATCTAGTTTGTTGTTTTTTTTTGTCAAAAAGTCTCTGCAATCTTCACCTTTGAAGGTGAGCGTTGGCTTTGGGAGTCTTAGCATCTTACATAATACTTGAGGCGAAATAATAATGAGAGAATGGTCATGGAGTGGAATTATCCGCTGGCTTTGTATGTATTTCTCGATGCACTAGGAAACCAATTCCTTGCAGTCAAAAAATTTAGGAACACAACCTGCACATGCAATTCCGAACGTCCAAATTACTTCCTTCTGAGAAGAAGGCGATGAATAATAAGAGTATGCTCTAGATCACTAAAAATTCTGATTCTCTCGTCCAAAAATGTTCAAGGTATCTCCACAGAACTGTTGTTGAGCTGCTGCTGCTACTGCCATAAGTTGACAAGAGCATTCTTTTTGATCCAGATAATCTTAGAAACATGCGTTTGAGAAATAATATATAATATTCTGCAAAACATGATTTAATGTGGTTTAATGAGGAAGTTCCTCAAGCCCTTCTCCTATTAATGAAAATATTTATGGGACCTGCATAATGAGTTATTATCATTAAACCATACTAAATGTGCATTGGGAAAAGCGTGAAGGTGGCGGGGACAGACAAGAGCGGAATAGGATTTGAGACTTTTGTGAACTTTCCAACCCGGGAACCCACCAACCCATGAATGGAGGAGGTTGAAAAATGGCTAAGTGTTGTGAGGCGGTCGGACAAACTCAACATAGGAGAAATGAGATACTTGGAAGCTCGGTGAGTCTGGGGGTCAAAATGTAGATCGTGAATCTTTTAGATGCAAAATGTATATCACAGAACATGGGATATGAGAGTTCGACCCTGCCAACTCGAGAACCCATGATTGCATAAATGAATAAGTATGGGATAATGTGGTGGTTGGACAAAATCAGTATGTGAGAATGTGGATTGGAGATGAGGATTCACGAGTCCGCCAACCCGGGAACCCGTTGTTCTGAAAAAAAAACGACTAATTATAGAACTAGAAAGGGAGAATAAAAGGGAAAAAGAAAAAGGGGAAAATGGGTAAGTATATAAGAGGGAAAAGAAGTTGGGAAAATAGAAAAGGGGAGGGAAATTTCATAAGCGAGAATTGATCTCAACAGAAGGTAACTGCTCGATGAAGCTAAATGGAGGTATAAATAAGAGAGAAAGGCTCTCCCATTAGCACCTATTGAATATCATTGAATATCTATTTTGTGAAAGGTTATTTGGGAAGGTATTATTGATACAGAAAAAGTGCGGCAAAAAAATAATGACAAAAAAAATACAACAGAAAAATCGTAGCAGAAAAAGTGCAGTAGAAAAAGTGCGGCAAAAAAATCATGGCAGGAAAAGTGCGGTAGGAAAAGTTTGGCAAAAAAAGTTTGGCAGAAAAATCGCAATAGGAAAAGTGCGGCAAAAAAATCGTAGTAGGAAAAGTGCGGCAGAAAAACCGCGGAAAAAAAAAGTGTGGTAGAAAAACTATGGCAAAAAAATTGCCGTAGAAAAATCGTGGTAGCAGATTCGCGGCAATAGAACGCTACAAGAAGAAAAATGTGTGGTTTTCATATGTGTAGTGTTGAATCTATGAATTTGGTTGAGAGTGTGCCTTGTAAATTTATTGGATGCCCTCTTCGAAGTTTAGGGCTTGTTGTAGAGTTGATCTGAGGCAAATTTACTGAAGTTTAGTATTGGTTCATGTTTGAGGGCGTTTGGTTGAGGTATGTTGCTGAAGTTATTGGTACATATAGAGACTGTATAACAATAAGGTTGTGGCACATGGTTGATGTGAGTATTTATGGTATTTGATTTATGTAGAGTGTGGTGCATTGCTAGAGGTATCTTGTTGGTTATATTGGTGTATGTTATTGGTATATGGTAGAGTTATATGATTGGGTACATAGATGAGATACATACTTGAAGTACATGGTGATCTTGATTCATCTTGTTGAGGCATAGTTTGGTTTGTTGTTGATACATGATTGGTACATGTTGTTGGTTATCTTTGTATAGTGTTGATGTACATGGTAGTTGTACATGATTTATGTGCATTGTTGGAACGTGGTTTGAGTGATATTCTTGTGATTTTGGGTATGAGATCTATGTTATCAGATCTGATATATTGAGGAGAGTATTGGTACATGTTGTTGGTGTATGTAGTTTTGTTGGTACAAGCAGGGCACAAGTACAGGTTGGTTAGGAGACAGTGGCACAGGTTGATTACAGGTTAGTGACACAGATTGGTAAAAGTTTATAACAATATATCTCATAGTGATAGTGTGACAGTGGTTCCATCATTCTACTTATATTTCAGGGTGGTTGGATGGGGCAAGGATAGGTGGTTTTACCCGGAGAACATAGGGGGTTATAGCCTCCTTCTGGTTGTGGCCAGAGAATTGGGGAGTTGGAGCTTCCCTTAGATTGTAGCATGGGAAACTAGGGGGTCAGAGCCTCCTTCCAGTAGTAGCTGGAGAATTGGAAGTTGGTGCTTCCTTAAATGTAATTATTGAAATATAAGAAAAATATTCCATGGTTTTCTCCCACATTGGGTTTCCACGTAAATATTGGTGTACTGTGCATTATGTGGATGTGTTTTTTATTGTTTATTATGCACTGATGAATGCTAATGCTTATGAAACAATAAGACATTGATGATGAACAAATGAACATGGTTGCATAATAAAAGAATATACTTTGTGGTTTAAAGGATTAATAATTGGTATAACTGCTCATTACCGATTCACCCCCCCTCAGTAATCCAACATGACAAGGACATGTTTGTAACTCTAAGGAAATAAAGAGATGGATCCATTTCGTTTGCCAATGGAAACTCAACCAAAATTATAGGAGAAGGCATAATCAAGCTTGGAAGTAAATATGGTATGGTAGAAAATGTTCTACTTGTTGAAAATATGAAGCATAATATGCAAAGTGTGAGTCAAAAGCGTGACCAAGGACACACACCCCTATTTAACTCAAAGAAATCTGAAATAAGGAAAGAAGGATCAGGCAAGTTGGTGGCAACAACAATAAGTACTCCAAACAATATATACATCTTAAATGAGATTGGAAAGGAAAGATGTTGCTTGGGAAAGGAAAATGAAAGTTGGATTTAGAATAGAAGAATGGGTCATATGGACTTTGAAAATCTTGTTAAAATCAGTAGAAAGGAAGCGGTAAGAGAAATGCTATAAATTTCTAAGCCATCCAGTACTATGTGCAAGCACTGTCTACATGGAAAACAAACAAGAGTTGAGTTCATGACAAATGAATACTCTATAGCAAAACCATTGGAAATTGTATACACTGATCTACGCGGAGCAATGAGAACAAAAGGGATGAATGGCGAATAATACTTCATGCTAATTATTGTGGATTATACAAGAATGATCACATTCTACTTTCTCAAGAAAAAATCATAGGCATTCAAATGTTCCAGGATATTCAAAGAGATAGTTGAAAATGAGTCTGACTTGAAAATCAAGTGTTCGAGATCAGACAATGGAGGCGAGTTCACATCATTTTTTTTTTATGGATTTCTTTGAAGAACATGGGATAAAAAATAAATTCTCAGCAACTAGGACACCTAAGCAAAATGGAGTTGTTTAAAGGAAGAACATAACTTTATAGGAAATGGATAGAACCATGTTGAAAGATTCCAAGTTGGGTGATATCTTTTGGGTACAATAAGTACATACAACTATTCATATCTTGAACAGAGGAATGATTAGAAGTAACAATGACAAGATTCCATATGAACTATGGAAGGGAAGATCGACGAATTTCAAGCACTTTAGAGTGTTTGGAAGCAAATGTTACATAAAAAGAGAAGATAACAAGATCGAAAAATTTGGTTCTCGAGTTGATAAAGGCATACTGGTTGGTTACTCAAACAAAATCAAGGCATACAAATGCTACAACCTAAGACTCAACAAAATAGTGGAAAGCATCAATGTAAATATTGATGAAACAAATGTGTTGAATACCATAGAAGAAAACAAAAATTCAAAAGAGCAAGAAGCAGAAGAAGAGCTAAATGATGAAGAAGAAGAACAATAAGAAGAGAAACAACCAGAAGCAGAACAAGAAGAAAATGACCAAAAAGATCTTCAAATACCTTCTAAAAAATCTAACCGTCAGGTACAAAAGAATCATCCACCAGAACAAATTATTGCAGATAAAAATGCAGGATTAGAAACCAGAGGAAGCAAACAAGATTGTACACAAAAACAAAGACATATAACACTACTATCCACAATTGAAATAAGTATTTTTGAGGAAGCCAACAATGATAAACATTGGATCAAGGCCATGGAAGAAGAACTAAATCAAATAGAGAAGAATGAGACATGGGAACTGATTCCAAGACCTAAGGACAAAAATGTGATTGGTACAAAATGGGTGTTCAGAAAAAAACTAAACGAAGATAGACATGTTACCATAAACAATGCAAGGCTAGTATGCAAAGGGTATGGTCAAGTTGAAGGAATAGATTTTGAAGAAACTTTTGCTCCTATTTCCAGAATGGAAGCAATTAGAATGATCATGACCTATGCATGTTCCAAAAGGATAAGAGTATATCAGATGGATGTAAAATCAACATTTCTAAATGGAGAAATAGAAGAAGATGTCTACATAGAACAACCAGAAGGGTTCCTACTGTCAGAAAGGGAAGATTATGTTTGTAGATTAAATAAATATCTGTATGGACTTAAGAAAGCCCCCATATCCTGGTATTCAAGACTAGACAAGCACTTACAAAAACAAGGATTCAAAAAGGGAAATGCATATATCAATCTCTACATAAAATTTGATCGGGACACCATACTTATCATTGAAGTATATGTGGATGACATCATCTTTGGAAGTGATGATGATAGGTTGAGTAAGAAGTTTTCTAAAGATATGAAAAGTGATTTTGAAATGTCCCTAATTAGCAAGTTGAATTTCTTTTTGGGACTCCAAATATCTCAGCTGGATGAAGGTATTTTCATTTCCCAGACCAAGTACATCAAAGAAATGATGAAGAAGTTCGAAATGGAAGATTGCAAACCTATAAGTACTCCTATGGTGACTGGTTGCAAGTTGAGAAAAGATGACGAATTTAAGGAAGCATATCAAAGACTCTATAGATCGATGATTGGAAGCCTACTCTATGTGACAAACTCAAGACTAGATGTGATCCAAGTAGTTGGACATGTTTCAATATTTCAAGCAAAATCGAAGGAAACTCATGTTATGGCAGTAAAGAGGATCTTCAGATATCTCAAAGGAACAATAAAGTTTGGATTGTGGTATTTGAAAGGGAATGAGATGACTATGGTCACCTACACAGATACGGATTGGGTAGAAATCATTGATGATAAAGGAAGTACTAGTGAAGCAACCTTCTACTTGGGTGATTGTCTAGTCTCCTGGTTAAGTAAGAAGTAGTCCTCGGTATCCTTGTCTAGGACAAAAGCATAATATATTGCAGCATCAACATGTTGTACTCAGGCCCTCTAGAAGAAGAAAACCCTGCAAGACATACAAGTAACATATGATGAGCCTATTTCAATATTCTATGACAATACCGGTACTATAAGTATCTCCAAAAATACAATATGCATTCCAAGACTAATCATATTCCTATCAAGTTCCACTTTCTACGGGAAAAAGTCACAGAAAATAATATCAAGTTGGAGTACATTGGGATGAAAGAAAAAATTGCAGATATATTCACCAAACCTCTCCCAAGGGAGACTTTTGAGTATCTTCAATAGAAACTAGGAGTAGTTTCTGCCCCACGATGATCTACACGACATTTTTTTAAAGAAGACATGGGGAGAAAAATCGTTAGGGGGAGTTACCCTTTGCCATTGATGTCAAAGGGGGAGAAAAAAATAGAAGCATGAAGAAAGGGGGAGCAACGTCCAAAATGGAAGCATGAGTGTTTCCATCAATGCTAAAGGGGGAGATTGTTGGAAAATTGGTTTTCCTTGATGTCAACCCTAGAAGAAGCCTCAGAGCAAGTTTGGAAGCTTCTAAAAACGATGGGTGTATTTGAAGAAGTCTCCAAAGTGGTCCCCTTATTGCGTAGCTTTAATCATGGTCATCAAAAGGAGGACACTTTGAAGAAATCTACAAGAAGCCTTGGAAATATGGTTTAGTGGTTAAGAAGCCCTGAAGGTGTGGTCATGAAACTCGAAGTTGATTGAAGAAAAAGAGTATGAAGGAAATTGCAAATTCATGCAAAACCTCCATGGATTTATAGTCCTTGTCAAGCCATTTCCAACGATAGGTGGCAGACCACGTGGTTCCTCATGGTAGAGAAGTTATTCCTTCTAAATATGAAGCCCCTAAAGCAAGTGAAGAAGCCCCATATCCAAGGATAAGAAGTTACAAGTCGGCCCTAAAGTCAAGTAAAGGAGGTACTTGAAAAAGTATAAATACACATTAATAACCTCTTGTTTTCATTATTCAATCTTGTGATCTCTTAGCACAATATTGGCAGTGAATTTTAGAGGGAAGATGAAGTGAAGAAGGGCGAAATTCCAAGGGAAGATGAAGTCTTGTGATGATGTGTTCCAAGGTATGTTTTTAGAGGTCATCTTACCATTTTCGCTATAAATTTTTTTCTATAATAAATAAAATATTAAAACTTGGAGGTTGTCGAGATGGAATATCAAGGTACATGTGGTACGAATTTGAGCTTCTGGTTCATTTTACTTTTGGAGATACACTCTATGGAAGATAGGGTTTTTGACTGGTCGAGTAAGTAGTCTCAAAGAAGTGTTCCGACTAAAAACAACAATAACTTCTTCAAAGAAGTTTCAAATTATGTGAGACCAATTGCATTGGAAAGAGTACAATTCATGTTATTTTTTGTGTGAGTTTTAGAATCATATATCAAATATTGAGGGCATGTCATGCTGTACAAGTTTTCTCTCTAGAATAGGCAAAAATTCAGGAAGGTCTACCATTTTCTCTATAACTCCTTTCAAGGAAAATTCAAGGAGAAAAACTTGGAGAAATTTTAGAGAATATATCAAAGACAATTGGGTACAAGTTTCAAACCTTGATTCATTTTAGGTACAAAGTTATACTTGTTAGAAGTTAGGGTTTGTGACTAATCCAGAAACTAGTCTCAAACAAGTGTTCAAGATCAATTTAAGAAGTGATGTTGGGGTTTGTATGTGGACCCATGTGGGCCTAGGATATTTATGTGGACCCAATTTGTAAGTGGACCCAAGTTGACGATGTTGATGTTGTAGTGGATCTAGTTTTGATGATGTTGATGTAGCATATATGGTGGATCTAGTTTTGATGATGATGATGTATCAATGTTGATGATGATCCAGGTGGATATCGGTGGCCACCCACCTCTTCCATATGGCCCACATACAACTTTCATCTTGGCAGTTACAATTTTTATCTTGGAAATTTGTTTTCTAGCTTTTTGGGTCCTAAACTTTCAGGGTTGTTTCAAGGCCCTAATCAACGTTTTTTGGGCCCACCGCAATCTTAATATAGCTGATGTTAGATTGTGACGACATAATGTGTAGTACTTGGATAGAAATTTCCAACGGGCTATCGTGCCCCTAAAAAGGAGATTGTATGCAAAAGTTATGACCCCGAGAAGTTGATGTACCAACTTACCCCATCGGGGCCCACATGACTTTTGGTGCTTCATCTCCTAGGGTTAGGTTTTTTTTATGACTAGGGTTTTCTGTTTACTTATTGATGCTAAAAAGGCTAGGAGGCCTCATTGTAAGGTGCTCAGATGAATGCACATAGCCGCCACATCTCTTCTCAAATATTAACTACCACCATTACAACAAGATTGTTTTCATTCTGCATGCTATAGTTTCATCCGATTTCTTATTTAATAGAAGTTAAGTTCCAATGTATCTTTGTTATTGTTGTAGGTATATCTGTGTTAATGTTACAGATCTGTGTTTCATTTCGTTCTACTCATAAATCTAGATTAGTGGTATTAGAGCAGTTTGCTCTTCATTTTTTTCTCCGTGTATGTCCGCAACGAGGTCAAGGTATAAACAATTGGGACTCGAACCAGTTGAGACTTTGCAAGATTGGCCTTGCCGAACCTAATGAATGCATGTGGGGGAAGAAAAGAGAGACAATGGGGCATGGGATCCCTTTAAATTTTTTCTTGAGGAATCCCTCTTGGGACAAAGGAAAAATATGATGGATAACTTTACGCAAATCCTTCGACGACTGCCAATAGGTGACACATCTACCTCAAGCGAAGGTGCCGCCCCCTTCAAGGTACAAATTAATTTTGATATTCCTATATTTGAAGGTCAAATAGATGGAGATGCTGTAGAAAAATGGTTAAACCTTCTATAAGGGTATTTTTCTATCCACAAATTTTCCGATAGAGGAAATATTACATTTTCACTCCTCAAGACCGTCCCCCATGTCAAATATTGGTGGGAGAATTTCTGTGAGAAAAATGAAACATAGGGATCTGCATTATTTGTAGTTGCACCGACTTAGGGTTCCTTCATGGATTTTATTAAGGAACAATACTACCCTGTTGGAAGTGATGAAGACTTATATACAATATGGACCACACTACGGTAGGAAAGGGACCAAACAATGCAAGAGTTCACCAATATATTCCATACCTTGTGCACCAAGCTAGGTATCAAAGACTCTGAGTGACATTTGGTGCTCAAGCACCGCAACGGTCTACATAGATACATAAAAAAAAAATGGATTTTCTGGACATTTCATTCTTGGGAGTGGCCTATAAATATGTTGTAAAAAATGAGAAGAAGCTTAAACAAAAGACACAACAATTTGGGTCTGCAAATCCCTCACAACAGAAGCAGGGAAAAGGTGACCCCAACCCACAAAAAAAAGGGGAGAGCAAGGATATACAACCTCAGGACAACCAATCCAAACCAAAAACAAAGAAGGACAATGGGAAGACAAAGAAAGACACTTGGAAATGGTGCGAGTTCGATAAGAGCCCCTGGTATAACACCATTGAATTCCACTCAAAGAAGTCATTGATGGTCGAGGTGAAAGCCTATGAATTTGAGTCAAAACCAGAAAAATGGAGACAGATCATTGATTCATAACCCAATGCCACTGTTGCTACCACAACCAAGGTCCAGCCCGACCAACCTGATGAACCGGAGGAAGGTGAATGCCTCTTTCATTCACATATGTGGATGAAGGGTACTCCACTGCACTTCATCGTTGATATCAGTATCCAAAAGAACCTCATCTTAGTAGAGGTCATCAAGCGGTTGCATTTGTTGAAAACACCACACCTGCAACTGTACACCATCGGATGGCTTTGCCAAGGGAGCGATCACCGCGTTAGACAACAATGTCACTTGGCCTATGACATCAAGTTTTTCAAAGATGAGGTATTATGTGATGTCGCCCCCCTTGAAGTTTGTGATGTTATTTTGGGCCAAACTTATTTATGGAAATGTCATGATGTATATGAGTCTAGGCCTCATAGTGCTATCATTACTTTGGACATGAATTTATATAGTATACCAGAGGTAGTCCCATCTACTACCATTTCCTTGATCTTTGCCAAGCAATGCAAGAAGGCCATCTCTCAGGCCAGAAAGTTTGTCTTCTTCTTGATTCACTCTCAAAGTGACCAGAAGGTGGAAAACACATCCATGGCTTCCACAAAAAGTCTCTCCACGTAGTAGAAGCAAGTGGATAAGGTCACAGAAGAATATAAAGACATCTTCTCCTCACCCATTGGGATACCTCTACACTATCAGGTCAAGCACTCAATTGATCTGACCCCTGACAGACCGCTACCAAATGGGCCAGTCTATCGCCCCTCTCTGTCATAAAATGAGGAAATCAAGCACTAGATCCAAGATCTGTTCAAAAAGGGGCACATCCACCCAAGCTCATCACCTTGTGGAAGCTCAATTGTGCTTGTGCAGAAGAAAGATGGGTCCTGACCACTCTACATTGATTACTAGGCCCTAAATAAAATCACAGTCAGGAACCAATACCCAAATCCCCAAATTGACGATCTCCTTGACCAAATCAAGGGGGCCAAATAAACCAGTAAGATTGATGCAAAGTCCAGCTACCACCAGGTCCCAATAGAGCAGATTGATGTATGGAATACTTCCTTCAAGTCCAAAGAAGGTCTTTTTGAATGGTTGATCATGCCCTTTGGATTGAAAAATTCCCCAAAAAAATTCATGAGGATTATGGATGATATCTTCCGACCTTTCACCAATTATTTTGTGGTGGTGTATTTGGATGACATCCTCATATTCAACAAGAATCGGGCGGAACACTTGTAGCACATTCAACAGGTTCTGCACACTTTGCAGAAACACAAGATATATGCAAATTTGGAAAAATGCTCCTTCAACATGAACAAGGTCTAGTACCTAGGCTATACTGTTGATGAGAATGGGGTGCATGTCGATCCAACCAATATCTAGGTCATCAGTGACTGGCCAACCCCAACCACACTCACTGAGCTTTGGAGCTTCTAAGAACAACAACAACTATGAAGGCTACTCTAGAAATAATTATCTCAAAAAACCTCATGAAGCATATAATATAAACTATAATAGTTTTGGCTCTTTAAATAATGAAGTAGAAAGCTACAAATGCAAAAATTTTGGACACATAGCCAAACATTTCAGATTGACTATTCCTCCTAAGGAACCAATGCATGATTTCAACATTCATGTAAAAGAACCATCAAGGATATGGAAAAGGAAGCAGGATAAACTGAACATTGAAGAATGTTTGATTTCTGTACAAGCACAAAGTAGAAAAGGTGATTGGTACGTTGACAATGGTTTCTCAAAGCAGATTACATGTGACAAGGATAAGTTTGTAACTATAAATAGATAAAGAGATGGATCAGTTTCGTTTGGCAATGGTAACTCAACCAAAATGATAGGAAAATGCATAGTCAAGCTTGGAAGTAAAGATGCTATGGAAGAAAATGTTCTACTTGTTGAAAATATGAATCATAGTATGATACATGTGAGTCAAATGTGTGACCAAGGACACACACTCCTATTTGACTCAAATAAATGTGAAATAAGGAAAGAAGGATCAGGAAAGTTGGTGGCAACAACAATAAGGATTCCAAACAATATATACATCTTAAATGAGATAGGAAAGGAAAGATGCTGCTTGGGAAAGGAAAATTAAAGTTGGATTTGACATAGAAGAATGGGTCATATGAACTTTGAAAATCTTGTTAAAATCAGTAGAAAGGAAGCAGTAAGAGAAATTCTTGAAATTTCGAAGCCATCCAGTACTATGTGCAAGCACTGTCTACATGGAAAACAAACAAGAGTTGAGTTCAGGTCAAAGGAATAATCTACAATAAAACCATTGGAAATTGTGCACATTGATCTATGTGAACCGATGAGAACAAAAGGGATGAATGATGAATAGTACGTCATACTACGTATTGATGATTATACAGGAATGACCGCAGTATGCTTTCTCAAGAAATATTCAGAGGCATTCCAATATTTTAGGATATTCAAAGAGATAGTTGGAAATGAGTTTGAATTGAAAATCAAGTGTTTGAGATCATGCAATGGAGATGAGTTCACATCAAAAGAATTTATGGATTTTTGTGAAGAACATGGAATAAAAAGGCAATTCTCAACAACGAGGACACTTAAGCAAAATAGAGTTGTTTAAAGGAAGAACACAACTATACACGAAATGGCCATAACCATGTTGAAAGATTCCAAGTTGGGTGATATATTTTGTGTACAAGAAGTACCTACAACTATTCATATCTTGAACAGAGGAATGATTTGAAGTAATGGTGACAAGATTCCATATGAACTATGAAATGGAAGACCGAAGAATTTCAAGCACTTTAGAGTGTTTGGAAGAAAATGTTACATAAAAAGAGAAGATAACAAGATTGGGAATTTTGATTCTCGAGTTGATAAAGGCATACTTGTTGGTTACTCAAACAAAAGCAAGGCATACAAATGCTACAACGTAAGACTCAACAAAATAGTGGAAATCATCAATGTAAATATTGATGAAACAAATGTGCTGAAGACCATAGAAGAAAACAAAAATTCAAAAGAGCAGGAAGCAAAAGAAGAACTAAAATAAGAAGAAGTAGAAGTAGAAGAAGAAGAACAATAAGAAGAGAAACATCCAAAAGTAGAACACGAAGAAAACGACTAGCAAGATCTTCAGATACCTTCTCAAACACCTAATCTTCGGGTACATAAGAATCATCCACCAGAACAAATTATTC
>ML817954.1:22205-32666 GCA_009831015.1 Picea engelmannii
TTTTACTCAAATGTTCCAGGTGAAAGGGATTGGTCATTTGTTGTTAGATATGATCCAAGAGAAAGGCCAATTAAGTATACTCATTTATAGGAAGAAGATGATATTGAAGATCAAGAAGATGATTTGACAGAATATCAGATAGAGGCGGAAGATTATGGAGGGTCGACAGATAAAGAAGACGAAGAATATCATGATCTAGGTGTAGGAGACAATAGTACAATTCTTGATGATGATGTCGATGAAAATATTCTCAAAAATGACATTGATGACGATGATGATATCATCAATCCTTTCAACATCGTTTCAGAACCAGATGATGATACACATGTCGAGTTCGATGAAGAAGATCAATATAGAGAATAAGGATGATTACACTGATGTTGAGGTTGGATTAGGTACGTGACTATATAATATTTTAATTTGTATGCATTATTCTCTTAAAATAATTTACTTTTAATGTCATAGTTTAATTACATGTTTTTAAGTTTTATGCGACATTTTTATATCCTAGTTTACATGTTGTTTAATTATTATTTGAAACCTGAAAATAGTTGTCAATATAGTAAAGTATGTGGTAGACTAAAAATATCATTTAGAAACACATCATTTCATGTACCTTCATTAATTTTTGTTTTTGTAGTTTCTATGCATGAATCTTAATAAGACGTTGCTTTTGATTATTTTATATTTTATAGATTTGGTTTTGGGGATCAATTGAGAGTGATGTGAGGGGGAGGGGAGGGGCCATGTGATATTCCACCTTCATGTGGTTGGCCTTGTTCAGTAGAGGATAAATTATTCTTGAAACCAAGAGAAGCTCTTTCATTTTTATGCCATCATGACCGTATAAGATTTCGTTGATAATTTTATGCCATTAGTATGTAGTTTTGTACAAAAATAATGGATCTTGGGGACTACACCATGGTCAAGGAATGAGGAACGAGGAATGAAAATTGCACGAGGACTAGACACTGACAACATGGACCTGCGAATGGGGCCAACATTGAAATTTTTTCAAACAGTTTCTGTATGCACTGAAATTTGTCATGGATAGACTATTGGCATGACTTAACGATATGGGAGGGTTTCTAGACTCAAATTTGAGTGACACACCCACTTTCTTCCATCATCAATTCATCGTGGAAACCATAAACGCTATTTTTCATATGTTCTGGTAGATATGCTAATGATTCCAAGTTTCATATTTGTATTTGACCGAAGGTCCATTTAGTGTGAAAAGTATAAAATTGAAATTTCAAGTTGATAAACCAAATATGAAATGAATCCAAGCATCATTTCATATTGTCGCAAGAGAGACAAATGTAAATAATCTTGCGACGAATTTGCTATACTATTGACGAAAAAAGTTCGTCGATAATTTTATGCCATTAGTATGTAATTTTGTACAAAAATAATGGATCTTGGGGACCACACCATGGTAAAGGAATGATGAACGAGGAACGATGAAGGAGGAATGAAAATTGCACAAGGACTAGACATCGACAACATGGACCTCCGAATGGGGCCAGCATTGAAATTTTTTCAAACAGTTTATGTAAGCACTGAAATTTGTCATGGATAGATTATTGGCATGCCTTAACGATATGGGAGGGTTTATGGACTCAAATTTGACTGACACACCCACTTTCTTCCATCATCAATTCATCATGGAAACCATAAACCCTATTTTTCATATGTTCTAGTAAATATGTTAATGATTCCAAGTTTCATATTTGTATTTGACTGAAGGCCCAACTAGCTTGAAAAGTATCAAATTGAGATTTCAAGTTGATAAAACAAATATGAAATGAATCCAAGCATCACTTGATATCGTCACAAGAGAGACAAATGTAAATAATATTGCGACGAATTTGCTATACTATCGATGAAAAACGTTCATCGATCATTTTATGCCATTAGTATGTAATTTTGTTCAAAAATAATGGATCTTGGGGACTACACCATGGTCAAGGAATGAGGAACAAGGAACGATGAAGGAGGAATGAAAATTGCATGAGGACTAGACACCGACAACATGGACCTGTGAATGGGGCTAACATTGAAATTTTTTCAAACAGTTTCTGTAAGCACTGAAATTTATCATGGATAGACTATTCACATGCCTTAACGATATGGGAGAGTTTCTAGAATCAAATTTTACTGACACACCCACTTTCTTCCATCATCAATTCATCATGGAAACCATAAACCCTATTTTTCATATGTTCTAGTAGATATGTTAATGATTCCAAGTTTCATATTTGTATTTGACTGAAGGTCCAACTAGCTTGCAAATTATCAAATTGAGATGTTCAATGTCTGTATTTTAATCTAGAGTAGTGTTATTTTATATTTTGATCATCCTAGGGCTTGATCAAAAGTAGATATATATTTCATACTAGTGCGTCAACAACACAATTTTTCTCTCTAGGAACTACTTCAATTGTGAAATCATCAAATAGTTCCATGGTATCCCATATTGCATTTTTGCATTTTTAACCTTTAATTATTAGGAACATATGCTCGTTTTAATTTTAATATAATGATATTAGATTCCCCAATTGATTTTAATCATTTTATTCCCATATCAATTGATTTTAATCATTGATATTCAACTTGGTATCTCATCGTTGGTCCCCTATGAAGTGTGACATAAGTACCCTCACAAGTTGGGATGGTTGCATAAGATAAATCCATTTGAAAATTACCACCTAAACATGTAGCCCAATTTCTAGACAATAACATTCCACAATCATTTGGTACATCTACGACTGTCACATCCATCAATACAAAGATGTTTGAATATGCAGCTGGATTGACCTTTAGATCCATGATAAGAACACAAACCTTGATTTCTCTCTATCCAAACCACATACATTCCAATATGGTGTTCTAGTCTGATGCAAGAGCATCTCAAGCGAGCCAGTGCAGAGACAATGGACAGCTGGAAAAGTGCCCAGCACAAATTTTGAAATCACCTTGAAGTTGTTGCGCAATCTTAAATGAAGCCATTAAGAAGAAGCGCACTTGTAAAATGTAACGGACCTTGAGAAATTTTTTCTCATCCTTAGTAGGTAGAAGGCATTTATAGTAGTTAATGCAAGTAGGTAGAATTGAATGTGTAGATTAGACAGTTTTTGAGCGCAAGAGGGAAACGGGATATAGACACCCTCATTGTGTATTGTAAAAAAGAGGCAACATTTGTGTATGAAGAGCATAGAGAAGAAGCAGAGAGCTGTGTAGAAGACTCCATGTACAGAAGTTCTGAATTAATACAAGAAAGCTGTGATTCAGACTCGTGGTGTTCATATTCTCTGTGTATGCATCTTTGAATGTTATGCTCATGAATGTTTTTACTCTTTCTGTCATGCAATTTCTTTTATTCTATGCATGGATGATTTCTTGTTGAATGTTTGAAATATGAGAGGGAAGAGTAAAGGGAATGAGTTTCAATTGTTTTTCTGTTCGAGCAAGGGTTCCTGCAAGGAGTGCAATTGTATTGTCTGCAAGGAGTGCATCGACAAGGTGTTCAGAGGTTTGTCTCTGAAAGCTCAGGAGAGAAAGATTTTGTCTTCATTTCCGCAGAAGTGTGGTTGGGCCCAGGAGCCGTGCAAGGAGTGCGCAGGTTGAGCGAAGTCTCGGGATTGGGAACCTGAGTAAAGCATTGAGAGACTGCTACTGCAGGTGTGCACAGAGTCAAAGGATTTCAACACTTGGAAGTGCTTGAAAGTCTGCCGCAAGGAGTGTGTGCAAGGAGTTTTCTGGAAGATTCAAAGTTGGGGAAATATGAGAAGGAGTTAGAGCTTATAAGGAGTCAAAGGAAGGATGAACCCAAGTCCCTTGAAAATTGTAAGAAAGCATAGAAACGTCAGATCATAGGAGGACAAGCTCCCAGAGAAAGAACAGATGGTCAGAATCCTCTGAAGAGATTTCGTGAAGTCCCGTGAGCTGTCAGATCTTGCGGAGGAGCAGGGGAGATACGGCGAGTACTCCTAAAGGTTCTAAGCTCAAGAGGGGTAGGAACATAGATCCAAGCCACAAGGGCCATTATATTTACACGAGGGTTTCCATATCGGGGTTTTCGTGGATTGAAATCCCGTAAACTTTGCAATGAGAATTGCGATATCATGAAACGTGAAATCCTGAAGGCTAAGAGAACAACATGGAACCATAGGAGCCAGTGAGGTGGACAGGTGGCATGCTATTTCGGGGTTTCATGGGGTGAAGTCCCGAAAACACTACAATTGGATTCACGATATTGCGAAGTCCGAAGTCCCGACAGAAGTGAAGTGACGTTGGAAGTCAAAGCTCGCGAGTGTATCAGAGTTTCAACAAATCGGAATTCATGAGTTGAGGAGACGAGTTTCTCGACATCGTGATCACCAAAATCACGATAAGGAAAATCCCAAAAAGGAAAGAGGAAAGGTCAGCGTTGACTATTTTCGGGTTTCGGGGATTCAAGAGACCAACGCTTGACCTACGAATTCACGAAAGCATGAAATCTGATCTCCTAAGTGCAAAGAGGGGAACCCACGAGGATTTGCTATGGGTGCAGATTTTCTGATAGGGAAATAGACAAGCCGTTTAGAGTTCTTCAGGCCAATGGTAAAGGAAAGATCTTGTGAGCACGCGGACCTTCCGACCTGTGGGTTGAGAGGTTGCGGGCGTGTGCGTCAAGTGGTATCAGAGCCCATAAAGGTTCTTTGCTTTCTGTAGCAGAGAAAAGAGATTACACCATGCTTCCAAGGAGAAGGGACAGGCAAACACCCGATCCACCAGAGAATAGGGAAATGATGAGAAGAAGAGGCAGGCAGATGACAGATCCATCCATGGAGAAAGAAATGCGTGATATACGAGCTAGACTCGAAGACATGGAGACATCGCAAAGACTCACAGTCAATGTGGGGGATCTTAGTGATTCCGAGAGTGAAGTTGAGGCTGAACATGAAGAAGAAGTTGCAACCGAAGATGCAGCAAACGAACGTTTGATCAAAGCTATTGCAAGAATGGGTGCAAGGGAAAAGATGGACATTCCAGTTTATGAGGGGAATTTAGATGCAGAGGAGCTTCTAGACTGGATTAGAGCTCTGGACACATACTTTGACTATGAAGATGTTGAAGAGGACAAGAAAGTCAAGCATGTTGTCACAATATTAAAAGGACACGCAACATTGTGGTGGGATGAAATACAAGTTGACAGACGCTGCAAGGGAAAGCAAAAGATTAAGAGCTAGGATAGAATGATCATGAAGATGAAGGAAAAATTCATCCCCAGGGATTATCAAATTACTCTGTTCAGGAGGATGCAGAACCTGAGAAAGAAGCTGATGACAGTGAAAGAATACACTGAAGAATTCTATAAGCTGAACATCAGGGCAGGTCATCGGGAGAGCGATGATGAAAAAGTTGCCAGATATATGAATGGCCTGAGATATGATATCCAGGATGAGATGAGCATGGTAACCATTCAAACGGTGGAAGATTCTTCTCAGATGGCTCTGAAAGCGAAAGAGAAGCTGAGCCGAAAGCAGGGTCAAAGAGGCTGAGGCAGAAGTCAGCCCATAGGCAAATCAGTTGCCCAGGAAAAATATCAGAAGCCCAAATAAGACTGGAAGAAGCCTCAAACTCGGAATGAAAGAGGTGGAACCTCACAGAGAGGGAAGCATACTGAGCAGAGAGGAGATTATGCTGACAACAATACTTTTCCTCATACTAGAGGTAGAGGAAAAGGAAGAGGTGGAATAATAACATGCTTCACATGTGGAAGGAATGGGCAAAAGTCTTACGAGTGTCTAGACAAAAAGAAGGAGAATGGAGAAGCTCACATCACCGAAGCACAGAGGCAGGATGTTGAGGCATAAGACGCCGAAGGCGGAAGATCGCTGATGATGCAAAAATCTATTTTGACACCAGGGAAGGAGGTGGAGAGTTCAGTCCAAAGAACCAGATTTTTCAGGACTGCTTGCAAGACCAAGGACAGGGTATGCAAGGTCATTGTAGACAGTGGTAGCATAGATAATCTCGTTTCTATAGGGATGGTAGAAAATTTGGAGCTGGAGACGATTGATCATCCAAGCCCATACATAATTTCGTGGCTACAAAAAGGACACCAGGTAACTGTCACTAAACAATGTTTAGTTGAATTTAAGATAGGAGGATAGAATGATAGGATATTATGTGATGTCATTCCTATGGATGTTTGTCATCTATTGCTGGGTAGACCATGGCAATATGACAGGAATGTGATTCATGATTGGAGAATGAACACATACACCCTAGAGAAGAATGGGAGGACTCACATGTTGCTTCCAATCAAGGGTAAGGAGGTGAAGCCGGAAGTAAGCAACACTGTACTTCTCATGAGTGGGAAGGAACTTCTTACAGAGTTTAAGAAGAAGGAAGAACCACAATTTATTGTGGTTAGAAAGCCTAGAATTGTTTTAACCAACACAAGGGTGGATGATTTACCAGAAGAAGTTCAGGAACTGCTGGAAGATTTCGCTGACATAGTAGTGGATGAACTACCTCGTTCGTTGCCACTAATCATAAGTGTGAGCCATCATATTGATCTCATACCAGAAGCCAGTTTACCAAACAAAGATGTGTACAGATTGACGCCACAAGAGAATGAGGAGGTCAGAAGACAAGTCCAAGACTTGATGGACAAAGGTTTGGTCAGGGAAAGCTTGAGTCCATGTGCTGTTCCAACAATACTCAGTCCGAAGAAAGACAGAGGCTGGAGGATGTGTACTGACTCGAGGGCGATTAATAAGATAACCATCAGGTATGGATTTCCATTACCGAGGATGGATGATCTGATGGATTGCTTGAGTGGAGAAAAGTATTTTTCAAAGATTGATTTGAAAAGCGGTTATCACCAGATCTGCATGAGAGAAGGTGATGAATGGAAGAAAACATTCAAAACCAATGAAGGGTTGTATGAATGGCTTGTTATTTTGTTTGGCTTAACAAATGCACCGAGTACCTTTATGAGGTTGATGAACGAAGTCCTTAGGGAGTTCATCGGAAATTTTGTCATTGTGTATTTAGATGACATACTGGTTTTCAATAAAATAGTGGCAAAGCATCTGAAGCATTTGGCTACAGTGATGTAGAGATTACAGCAAGAGAAGCTGTTGATAAACATGAAGAAATCCTCATTCATGAAGATAGAGCTCATTTACTTGGGATTTTTTATTTCGAAAAATGAGTTGAGGATGGATCCAGATAAGGTGGAGGTAATCAAGAATTGGCCATCCTGAAGAATATCTTTGAGGTGAGAATTTTTCATGGATTGGCTAGTTTCTACCGAAAATTCATGAGGAATTTTAGTGGAATTAGTGCACCGATGATGGACACAGTGAAGAAAAGACATAATTCTTTTCACTGGATAGAAGAGGCTGAGAAGAGTTTTAATCTGTTGAAGAGGAAGATCATGGAACAACCAGTTTTGGTGTTGCTGGATTTCCAAAAGACATTTCAAGTAAAATGCGACACAAGTGGATTTGCAATAGGGGCAGTATTGAGTCAGGAAGACATGCCGATAGCATACTTCAGCGAGAAGCTGAATGAAACAAAAGTGAAGTACTCCACTTATGATAAGGAGTTTTATGCTATCATTCAGGTATTGAAGAAATGGAGACATTACTTGATCCCAAAAGAGTTTGTCTTATATAGTGACAATCATGCATTGCAATTTGTGACTCAACAAGAAAAGTTGAATCAGAGACATGTCAAATGGGTGGAATACATGCAAAATTTAACTTTTGTGATTAAACATATTTTGGGTACTGCTAACAAAGTGGCTGATGCTTTGAGCAGAAAGTGTTTTCTATTGCAGGAGTTCAAGGTCAAAACGTTGGGTTTTGATGATCTCAGGGACATGTACGCAGATGATCAGGATTTTAAAGAGGCGTGTGAAGCAACTAAGAATCCAATTCTCAGGGATAGAAGCCAATGGACAGAATACATGATTCAAGAAGGATTACTGTTTAGAGGTAACCAACTGTGTATTCCAAAAATTCTCCATGAGGGAGAACTTGCTAAAGGAGAAACACAGTGGAGGATTGGCAGGGCACTTTGGCCACGACAAGACGTTTGCGAAATTGAATGAGTCATATTTTGTTGGCAAATGTTTACCAAGTAGCATATGCTTGTCATTGATGGCAAGTACAGCAGTGGAGATGGTAGGATAAGAAGGAGGAACAATGTTGAAGAAAATGTGCACAGCAAAGGCAAAGCTCAAGATACAGGAATTTGCAGAAGAGAAGGAAGACAGAGATCCACAACCACAGGATCTCATTCAAATTTCCTGAAAGAACGAGGGCCGTCAGATCAGACAGAAGCTGTACGAGGTTTACCATCGGGAAAAGCCAAGGTGAAATCTAGACATAATCAGGATCGTCTATTTGGAAGGACGTGTGGCAGCGATCGGGCGCCACCGAGAGAAGCTCGACAGAGGACAGGTCTCAGCCGTCAGATCCGAGCGCAGGGACCTGACCACCATTGGATCAATGAGAACCTGCAAGGTCTTTAAAGGGAGTGAAGGTTTGGCTACGGTCATGAGGATAATGGTCATATGGACCCGGAGCGTATTCATCGGAGAATCGGGGATCGCGATTTCAATATGCAAAGAACACTTGACAACAAAAACCCCGAAATCGTGATATGCGATTTCACGAGTTAATCACAGCCGTTGGATAACAAGTGATCTAGAGCGTCGATCCAACACACGTCAACAGAACACGTCAGATAGGGACACGTGGCAGATCCAGGTAATGACAGGTGTCAGGCAGATCTAACACTTTAGGCTCATGCAATTCACAAATCAGAGTGACACATGGCAGGATCTAACACGTGTCAAACCACGTGTGACGTCAGCAGAGGCATCGGCGATTGGGACTTTGATATGTCAAGAACACACTACAACAGAAACTCCGAAATCGCGATATGCGATTTTGCGATGTAATCTGAGCCGTCGAGCTAGAAGTGATCTGGACCGTTGATTATCTAAAAGGAGTATCGGGGATCGGGACTTTGGAATGACAAATTCAATTGACATCAAAAGCCTCAAAATGCCGAAGGGATCGGGACCATCCAACTGAGGGACAGGTGTCGAAGATCAAGGCGCCATCGACATTTTGTTCATCGGGAAATCGGGGATCCCGTTGACAAGAGTTTTGTGCAATTCAGAATCGTGATCCGCGAAACCCCGATAAGTGGAGGCCAGTTGTCAGAGATAAGGAGGTGGTCATGGGTAATGGTCACATGGACCAGGGCTCAGCCAGGAGGGCTAAAGCACATCGCGAATCGGGAAATCGAGAATTCCATGGACATAAACATAATGTCATCGTAAGTGCCGAAACTCTGATGGAGTGATATGACCAAGGTCACACGGAGACAGGTCATATGGATCTTGTTCAAGCCAGGAGGGCTAACACACATTTTCGAGAGGTATGGTGGTGGTCACGTGATCGCAGGTCACATGGACCATTGTGTAGGCGGAAGGGGCTAAGACTCGGGAAAGGAGCACATCGGGGATCGGAGAATTGGGGGTTCCGAGTACATGTGCATCTTGACACTGAAAACGCCGAAACCCCGATAGAGAGACATAAGGCTGTGGTCACAGCCCTTGGTCATGGGATTTGTAAGTAACAAAAACTCTCAATGTCAAGAGTGCCGAAATCGAGATGGGTGAAATCCTGATTTGATCTGAACCGTTGGATCAAGAAATGATCGGAGGACTACTGAGGCATGACACTGTGAGACTGCCAAAAACCATTGATGACATCTGCTAGAGAAGTTGAAGAAGACCGATGTGTAATCACCAGAGAAGCTGAAGAGTGATGATGATGATCTGATAGAGGACTCAAGAGGTGGAGGATAATGACGCAGAGTGTGCATGCAGAGGCATGGAAAACATTGCATGCAAAAGGTGCATGTTGGTCCCCGGTTTTGACCATGTTCTTTGCCTATACTATATACCACAGACCTCCAACTATATGCCAGTACCACCCTTTTTGACCTCATTTTGATATAATCAACATCCCTTTACCATTCAAAGGGGTCACCTAAGGTATCTTTGAATTTCAAGCTATTATTATGCATTTTAATACTTTAAATTGATAACTGGACTAATATCACTTGGGTTAGGTACCATTGCTATTCTTGGAACAGGATGCCAGTACCAGGTACCAACTCGCACCGTGGAAGTACCAGTGGAGCCGTTCGAGAGCTGTGCATGATGATGTGCGTTATGGTTTGAATGAAGAGTAGGAAGGTTCACAGGCCAGCTGGAGTCGTCGCCACAGAGTGCTCGAGAGTATAATGATCAACCTGGATCAATTGTTCTTCATCCTACACACTTCGTGACACTACGTGTCACGAAGTTGTGAAATACGTTTTTAATTGATTCCACGATTATTCTCGGATCAGGGATCCGTTCGTTTCCATGCATCTTTA
>ML817954.1:77789-91761 GCA_009831015.1 Picea engelmannii
TGTGGTTACTTCATCGGTCAATCATACTCCTCCTTGGACGAATGCCAAAGTGGTCGATCTAGTTCCTCCATTGATCAATCCCACTCCTCCATTGAGGAGTGCTAAAGTGGTTTCTCTAGTTATACCATTGGTTGATCCAACTCTTCCTCCGAAGAGTGTCAAATTGATTGATCCAGTTCCTTCCTAGGTCAGTCCCACCCTTCATCCGAAGAGTGCCAAAGTGGTTGTTTCGGTTACTTCATCGATCAATCCCACTCTTCCTTTGAAGAGTGCCAACGTGGTCGATATGATCCCATCATCGATCATCCTTACTCTCCCTCTAGAGAGTAAACCTGATTCTACCCACATTTTTCTCGTTGATACATAATCTACCGTGCTGGGGGGCATTCCTCTCTCTCTTGTGAAACCCCCTCCAAGTAATGAGGCCATCCTTTTTTATTGGGGTGTGCTCACTAGACCTCATCTTCCCTCTCACATTCCTTTCAATATTACAGTACAGGTTTTTGGTCGAGACGTTCCTCATGCACTGATAGATGAAGGTTCATCCATTAATATTTTGTCCTCTCTTGCTTGGAAAGCTTTGGGTTATCCTCAGCTTGTGTTGGTTACCTAGACTCTGTTATCTTTTAACAAAATAACCAAACACCCTTTAGGGATCCTTCCTTAGTTTCCCGTAACTTTGGGAGGGAAAACTGTCTTTATTGATGTTATGGTAGTCCAGGACCCCTTGGATTTTGATTTACTCCTTGGGCAAGATTATGTCTATGCCATGAAACCTATTGTGTCCACTCTCTTTCGTGTGATATCTTTCCCACATGATGGAGGAATGGTGACTATTGATCAACTTTCATTCTTCGGCCCTGAATTGACCATCAACCCAATGAACTCCCTAAACGGGTCTTATATGTAGTCGGTCTCACCCCTGCCACAATTCAATTATGTGGCATTATCTCCCATGAATTCAACTTTAGATGACTTGGATTCGGTAGTTGACATGGTGATCTCTTCGATAGGGCTATTGGAGCCTGATCTCCTTACCCCTGACACAACCCTCGACATGTGTTCCTTCCAGAGCATTCTTCTTCCATCTGGTGAAGATCTCTTGGAATCCATGACCGAGTTTTATCCCTTGACATGGTGTCCTTCCAGATCATTATCCTCTTGGAAGCCATGATCAAGAAGAGTCTACGAGCATATTTTTCCTCTCTGTAGAAAGCTCGCTAAAAAATGAAACAAAAATCTGTGGATTGAACCCAAAGCCTTGAGCATAGTTCTTTTGTTGTGTCAAGCTCATTAGAAAATGAAACAATCACCTCTCTTGTCAGGCTGCGTCTTTCGCCAGATCTTGTAGATGTCGAGTCAAGTCTTTCGTTAGGTCTCGTATTTGAACCTTCATTTCCTCCAGCCTTATCCTTTTTCTCCATATAGTACAGAAATTGGTGACAAACTCAAAGTCGGTGGATGAATTGAAGCTTGGGGGGCATGTCTCCAACATTTGATGATCATTATGGAGTTAAGACACTAGCTTTCAAGTTGGGGGCAGAGTACCAAGCTTAGTCTTTGTTCTTTCTCGTGCTCGTAAAAACATTAGAATGTAATCGAGCAACCTTTTATCTCTTTTTCGGGATCGCATGGATATACGAAAAAGGAACCCCCTGGAGTATTCTTTAAGCTCTTTTCATACTCTCTAAACATGAAAATATTGTCGAGTGATCTTGCTTCATTTCCCACTCGTTAAAAGGTTTGAAAGGGCGTCTTTCGAGTGATAATTTATCTCTTTTTTGGCTCCATGAGACTAAAATTACGAAAAAGGACTATACTGGAGTCATCTTTAAGTCATTTTCAGACTCTCTAAATATGAAAAACCACCAAGTTTACCTTCTCTGGACTCGTTAAACAATCATACATTGAAGGGCCCATACGGGACCAAACCCTTACTTCTTCTAGTTCGTTAAACAAAGGAAGAGGGACTTACCGAAGGTGAGTTATATCGAGCATGTGTTACCTTCCTCAAACTTGTTAAATTAAAAAGAGATACTCATCTATCTGGATGGGGGAAAAAATTGAAGGAAGCAAGCCAAGCATTTTTTGAGAACATGACCAATAACTCTTACAGTCGCCCTTGAACATGAAATTTTATATTTGCACGCATTTTTCCGCTGAACCTCTACACTAAGCCAATCCTTTGAGTTTCCTTACTACTTTGGGTCACCCGAGGAAAGTCACAGTATCCACTGCATTATCAAGTTTTGGTCCATGTCAAGTTTTCTGCTGTCATGCCTCAGTGTTGAAGGGAAGTATCTGCCTCAAAAGTCAACCATCACAAATTCCTGTTTCAATACCCGTGTCAATCCATGTTCATTTGATCCACCAATTACATCTTTGTGTCAGTTTCGTTTTGTTGATGGGGGATACATCAAGGCCCTCCTTCAATGAGTCTATTCTTGTCGAATTCAACACACTATCCATGAGCTAGACTTAGAAACCAGTTAGTACCTTGGGACCTGCATGCCTTAATGGAAGGCCTCCTTGTGTCTGACAATGGGTTTACATCATTGACCTATGATCAGATGATTCCATGGATGTTTGACTTCATCTCATCCATTCACATTCGTTGGAATGTACTAGAGTACCTTGGGAATCATTGACATCAATGGTGATTTCCCTTGTGCTTGTTAACGGTTTACCTCATTGATCGATAATCAAGTGGTTTATGCCATGTTTGACATTAAAACATTTATTCACATGGTTAGACTCATACCACATCGATATCGATAAGAAGACCCTAGGTTGATTGACCACTTTGATATACACTTTGCCTAGGTTGCGATGGATTTTTGTTTGAAGATTGACACATATACTGTTACATAGATCCACTTTGTATTGGTCTGTGGCTATGTTTTTTCATCTCGTACATACACTATGTATTTTTTGTGGATACGATTAGTTCATGTCATGGAAGTATAGATCCACATTATATCTTTGGTGGCTATACTCTTTGTTAATATAATTATGGATCCACAATGTATTTTATGGTGGCCATGCCTTGAAAGTCTTTATCACTCAAGCATAGGTATGCCTGCCTTGGGTTTAAAACATGTCGTAATTTTTGTTGATGGTTGTGTGCATCTTATACCAAGTTCTTCACGTCCATACCCTTGCTTAGAAAGTCTACAAAGTACTTCAGTCATCAGTTTTCGTCTTCTAACTTCGTACTTTGTGGAGCAATCATTTACACATAAAAATTACTCACTTCAATGATGACCCATTGTTGTCATTACCAATGTCGCAAGTGTCTCAGTTTTGGTCACAAGTTTCACAAACATCCTACTGCCATATTTCCTATGTCGTGTCTCTAACAACATCATAAGGACACTTAAGACACCTTCAAAGACTGGTTTAAGAAGGATAAATCATCTGATGAGGAGTACAAAGCATTTTCCATGAATAAAACCACTTAAAAATTGTTTTTGGAAGGCAACTCTCCCATACCCACTGTCAGGGAGTGCCAACGCTCCCTAGCCTCCTTCGGGGGAGCGTTGCAACACCCTGTACACCCTTCTGGAGGAGCACTAGGATTTTCTGAAGGAAATTTGGGCAGTGCTCCCCTACCCACTGTCAGGGAGCGCTAACGCTCCCTAGCCTTATTTGGGGGAGCGTTGCAATGCTCTGTGCACCTTTTTGGGGGAGTGCTGGCCTGTTTGAGCAAATTTTGGGATGTTGAGGAGAATCAAGAAAAAATCCCCCTTATCTTGGAAATCAGTTGGATTTGAATATGAGGTCAAGGCTACATCTTAGGGAGGATCCACAACTGATGGAGAAATATCCTCAACCTATCCTAAGGATCTCTAAGTTGGTTGGGTCTCTCCAAGCTTATATAAGGAGGCCTTCTCATGGTAAAAGCATATGGAGAGACATTGTGAAGCATCAAACTTATGATATCATAAGGGAGATATCATTGAAGCATCATCATTTTGCATGTGGATTATTTGAGAAAGGTTCTAGACAAAGAGAGCTTGGTGAAGCTATTGCACCTACATCCATGGCTGTAAGCATCTCACTTTTTTTCCATTAATATAAATCTATGCTTGGCTTGTTTCCTTTAAAGTTTGTGTACATTTCATGAACTTGTTTCTTTCATAGATCCATTACGAAGCTAATCATGGTAGAGTAGGAAGTATCACTGTTTTTTCTCATTGTATTGCAGGACCTTCTGAAGAACTTGGAGATCAAGATCATCCTGGATTGAGGAAGGACAAATGTCGATAAAAAGGTATTTACCCTTATTCCTTCTTCTTCTTTGAATAGTTTATCTTCATGAAAAGGAAAGTCAGTTTCCACACTAACACTTTTTTGTCTTGGTCACAGGGGTCTAGTATCCAAGAGGAAATCCACTTGTCCGCATGGGTATTATACTGTAACAGAGACATTGATGTATTCCTAACTATTGATGGTAGGAGAACCTGCCACTGATGACTACAAGCCTCTAGGTACTCATAGGACTCTAGGATTCATTTCCATAATAGATGAGATGAATTCGATGGAAAGAGACCTGCTGAAAGGAGAGAATTAGGGAATCTCTCATCAGTCAGCATGAGGTACAAAGAAATAGATTTATGATTAGGAGGAGTTCATAAGAATAAGATGTTTATGAACCAACGACCCTATGCGTCTCTCACATGTACCAGATGCAAGTAGTGCACAAAAGAGACCCTTTGAATATAATCCAATAATAAAACTTGTCGACAAAGGTGATGAAACCACCAATAAGGCTAATGGAATCCAAGACACTACAATAATCCCAATGTTTGAATAGATTTATTGTTATTGAACACAAGGGAAACCCCCCAGTCAGTGACTAATGAGGAGATGCCAACTACTGGGTTCAATATTACCTATCCATAATGAAAGTAGGACTAGGGTGCATGGTAGGAATACAAATTCATGTGACTTCGAGATATACTAAGGGTATGGCCAACATGCAAAGTCAAGAATTATGATAAATGGCCAACACAGTATTATAGATATCCTTTGAACAAGAGCATGAGACATATGGATATCTCAAGAAACATACACTTGATGATAAAACTTCATGATGCAGGAGGCATCATCGAACTATCCATAGAGACTGGAAGAATAACCAGTTGGAGGAGTAAAATATAAGTAACGATCTCAACTTCCTAAGGTCATGCTAAACCAAAACTTTGTATGAAAGTGGAATCAAAAGTTTGTGCTCCGTTCAAAGGCGACACAGCTGATGCCAATATGAGATAATATTATTTTCCCACCCATATTTTTTTATTTTTTCATAGGAAAATAAATGCTATGATACAAGAGAGGAAACGAGTGTCGCGAGTAAGCAACTAGCTTCAAACAGTGGAACATACCTATGTTGAATGCAAGGAAGTGCATACAGGGCATGGGCACTTGGGGGGATGTTTCCTCTTAGGGTACAAGGTGTCAAGCTGCAAAGGATATAAAAAAGGATCTTCTTGGCTAGTGATGTAAATTTATGAGGTTAGAGGCTTATAACAAGAAAGAGGGAACCAAAAATAGGCTCAATACTGCAATAAGGATGATAGAATGTGATTACAACTTAACTCCAAATAATGTCCTTTTTAGTATATTTAGTCCCCTAGGCCCGACAAAGTATAAAATAATACCCAGGAGAACTCTTCTAGCCAATGTTAACTAGAGTATTCCTTTTTCGTAAGTAGTCTACTTGGTCTGAAAAAGGGTTAAAATTACACCAAATAGATTTCCTTTCAAATCCATTTAATGAGTGTGAAAGAGACAAGTCCGCTCGACAATCTTTTTTCTTTTTAGAGAGTCAGAAAAGAGCCTAACCAAGACTCGAAGGATGATGTTCTAAGAAACATATAATGGGGGAGGCCAAGGCTCCCGTGTAGTAATTATGATGAAATCTCACAACTCACGGGTATTTGAAACAATATTGGGAGAACCAAAAGATTTCAAAACCAAAGAGGATAAAATAATTGTAGAGGATCCTTGCAGAGAAGGAAGTTGAGGCTCTACAAGATTAGTCCAATCAAAGGAAACCATCCTAGGACTTGGAGGGAGAATACTCGAAGAGAGTGGAATGATCCCCTGTTCAGAAGGTACAGGACCAAAAATTACAAGGAAATGGTCGAAAGACACATCACCCCCCAAAAGAAGAGTGGGATTGACTGAAGATTGCATCAACAATGTCACTTCCTTAGACTTGTCACCCTCCAAGAGAAGAGTGGGATCGACCAAAGAATGCATTGACACGACCACTTCTTCAACCATTGGTTGAAAAGGATGTGAGACAACATGGTCAAGAGATGCATCACTTCCCAAAACAAGAGTGATGTTGGCCAAAGATTGCATCAGCATGACCGTTGGTTGAACAATATGTGAGACACCAAGGTCAAGAGATGCATCACCCCCCAAAATAAGAGTGGCGCCACCTGAATATTACATCGACATGACTGATGTATCAACCAAATAAGTACTATAATGTTGGGAAAAAAAAGACGTCTCAGAAACCAAAGGGCCACGAGACAAGGACCACACGTCTTGTACCATTGCAATAGCAGATCACAAATGAGTTAGGTGACCTCCTTTGCAAAGTCTACAAAGGAACTTTGGATTACGTCCTATACGTATAGTATTCTCAATCATATTAATTCCCCCATCATGAATTTCAGTGGCTGGTGACATGCTCCCAGCATGACTTGCAGAGGCTAGTAGCTAATATCCAACATGACTTGCAGAGGTTGGTGATGTTTGTGCAGTGTGACTAGCAGTGACCAGAGGTGTTCCCCCAACATGACTTGCAACGACTGGTTGTGTGTATTCAACATGAATTGCATAGGTTTTTGACTTATCTCCAACATGACTAGAGAAAGTTGGTGATATAATGTCAGTATGAATTGCAGTGACTAGACTTATGATTCCATCATGACATGCAGTGACTGGTTGCGACATCAAAAACCAAGGTCTTAGGAAAGACTGGTTTTTAGAGATTGTGGGCCAGGAAGGGTTTTGGTATACACCATGGCCCTGTCTGACATGATGGTATCCTCCTCCAAACTAATTCATCAAGGGTTGTAAGGGCATCATCACCGAGTAAGCTGTTTGTGAAGAGAAAGCAACATGATAAGGGTTATTTAGGTGAGGATATATGTTGCCCCGATATGAAGGAACTCCGTGAAGGGGGTTTCCCATACTATAAAACTAAATCCCCCCAGATGAAAAAATAGAGGATAAAAGGAGGTCCGCCATGAGAAAAGCGTTCGTAGGAACTGGCATAACGAAAGAAGGATAGATGGATGGGATTTAATAAGTAGAAGGACTGCCCATTTGAGCACTCGATCCTAGAAAAGTGAAGATAGGATTGGGTCCAGAGGAAGGAAGATTACAACCTCCTACCGTAAGATTTGGTTGAGGGATATGAATCCCACCAAACTAAAAGGGAGAATAAAGAAGCATCATGCCCCCAGGCCCAAAACTAGGATTCACATAAGACAATGGGGGAGAGGATGGAAAGTGCAAAGACATGTCTGGCATACAAAAAGAAAAAGGATTATATGCCCAAGGTATTGGCTGAGTATCATGATTCGAAATACCACTTAGAAATACAAAAGAATTTGTCCCCATGAAATGATAAAATACCATGGGTTGGGTAGCGCTAACTGAGGGAGTCATGGGGCTCCAATAAACATAGAGATGAAAACTCATGATGCAATACAAAATCCTAAGGCCAACAATAATCAGAGAGCACACCAAAGTGAATAAAAAATGCCAATGCACACAAACAAGATATAGTGGCTGAAAAGGGGCATCCCTCACTAGAGTAGGTATGTCTCACCCAAGAGAGACCTGAGACTCCCTTTAAAAGATTGTAGGTATCTAAATAAGTTATAAGGGCTCTCACGAGATTAACATTACAGTCGGTCAGATCCCCCTGGAGAGGTAATCCTCCATAAAGTCTCTATGTTGTCCGACCCTTATATGACTCAGGGTACCTGCAGAATAACCCCTACAGGTAACCTATGTGGCTACCTATGTCAAGAAACTAGAGTCACCACAATATTGCCAATGCGTAGGGGAACAATCGTAAGTTTGGTCCACCATATGGGAAGGATAAAAAAGACTGAAATTTTGAAAGCACTTCCTCTCACAGAGGTAAAGGTACTAGAAAGACCCCTAAATACGAATAGAACCCTAGAAATATCTCTGACACTAAGAAGGTATTAGAGGGATATCTCTACAACCAACTTCGTGCAACCTCATGCTTAACTCTGGTGTGAGCGGAGCTTCATGATGTCACTAATTACACAATGGGTTTCACCACTCCTTGGTCAGACACATATGTTTAGTTTAATAGACTTGGAGAAGTTCACTCACTAAATCCTATTCCAAGGACCTATGTCCTATACTTGTTTGTGTACCCTAAAAAATAAAATCGTTTCTAACCAATTTTAATTAATCAACGTTACTTTTAATGGCTTCTTCTTACTCAAGAGGCGTGGTCGTGAAACTAATGGTATTACAACTTAACATATAAAATAAGTGAATATAAAAACATTGTTGAGTACTAATCTTGAATTCTAAAGATATGATATTCTTCTAAATGCAACTTTCAATGCAATTTCTACCATTTCAATGAAATGAAATCTCTCCACATGTGTCAAAATCAATGAAAATTAATCAAAAGAGAAAATTCCATAATGCAAAATGAGCAAATGTTTTTGTATTTTCTATATAAAGAAAAGAAAATGAAAGGATTGAATAACAAATTCACATGCAGACCCTAATGAAAGAAAAAAGAGACAAGCCAAGAAAGATACCAAGAAGCAAACACTCATACCAATGTGCAAGGAAAACCAATGATTTTTTTTTTTAAAGAAAGAATACCGCCCAAAAATTCAACAATAAGAAGGTTTCCTATCACTCTGTAAGCACTTAACATTCAGGACAAAGACCCAAGAAGACTCATCAACCAACCAAACTCACCCAAAAAACACCAAACTTAGCCAACAAGACTACAGAGCTAATGTAGGTGACTGTTTGAGCAAAATTCATGTATGTACAGACCCTACAAAAGGACAACTTGTGTATGTACGTGTCTGTCAAGGGAAAAACTGTGTATATATAGTAAAACATTGACATGGAAAGGGTTAATCCAAGAAAGTCAGATGCAAAGTAAAAATAGGCTATCAAGAAATTAGGCGATAAGGAAACTCAAGCTAATAGAGAGCAAATCAAGGAGAACACACTCCAAACCCCAAAAATAATATCAATCCCCAATATGGTTGCCAATTCTATTACGAGGAAAATATCTCTATAGCATGGGGTAAACCACAACAGATGGAATGACATGCATAAATCAACTCTAATCCCAAATATGATATATACATGAAATGCTAACAAGACAAGGCCAAGAGGCTACCTCGCCCAGACGTTTGATGGAGATCACCATTGAGCACAAAACTCAAAGCTTTATACTGACAAATTTTCCTCAACAACCAAGATACATAAGCATATGGTTACAATATATAGTGTTAGCATATATATTAGCATAATCCATTAACATACATGACAAATATTCCCATGGAATAATAATTCAAATATTCGCAAGATATCAATTGGATGAGAAAATACCATTTCTATTAAAATTATCAACATAAGTATATAGGTGACAAATTTCTGTAACGAAACATATCGGAACCGAGAATATAATTCCCTCTAGTTGGGCCTCTACCACTTCAATCCACTTCAATCCTCCACCAAAGGAAAGATCATATAAAGGAGACAATGATATTCTCCATCACAAAGAAGGAATAGCTTGGGGGATGAACACGGGGTTCATAGTTTCAAGGATAATGGGATGCAGACTCAATATGAAGTGAAATTTCTCTAGAGTGCATTTTCTCTCAAATTTGAATTCCCTCTTCTAAGGCTTGGATATGGCTCAATTTGTAGTCTTCAAATGGAGCATAAGGGCGGATTCAGAGTGTTTCCAGTATATGGAAGGTCAAGGATCATGGATCTCGTGACATGGCATGGAAACCCAACATAAATTTTAATTTTGAGCACCAAAACCAATGTACGCGGGCTGTACTGGAGCAACCTGCGTATATGCTTGTTGACTAACTGATAGGGAGAGTATATGTGGAAAAATGTTATTTTTTTGGCTCTATAAGGTACAAAAGGGGACTTCAGGTCTGCATAGGAAAATGGAAAGACCATCTAAGCAAGTTGGATGGGGTGAGGCAAAATTGGCTGTAACAATTATGAAACTTACTTTATCATATCTTCATGAATTGATTCAATATTGTTGGATTATTTGCTTGGTTTATCCRCTTTGGATGATTGAAGGTTCTCTTTGACATATGATTTTGTGATTTATTAAATAGGTCGTGATCACTATCCTCTTCCTCTTATCAACATTCTTCTCCCGTCATTTAATACTAGTTCCTTTTCCTTYATAGTAACTTCATTATCAAATTAATAGTATTCTCCTACATGTCCCATTATTTTCAAAAGTATCTCTTTATATTTTGAATTTTAAGATACTTTTGCCTCTCTTATCAAGTTCTCCTTAAATTTATCTTTAAGATGTTTATTTTCTTCCTTGTTCAAATTAACATTAAGAGAAATGACCCCATCTATCCATGAAATTATTTTCCCGATCATACATTTTACAAACTTTGGTCCACTGGTTATGTGACTTGAGCATTCATTTTGTGCTAGGAGTGTAGTTTTCACTAGCATGGATGCATTTTCTTCTTCTTTTTGTTTCCTCCAAAATTTGGTCGTATCTTTCTTTTGTTTGGTGATGAGATTTTGTTATTTTTTTGTGCATACCAAGCTAGTTCATATTCTTCCTTATATTCTTTTTCTTGTTTTCTCTTCCATACCTTTTTGTATCATTGTCTAAATTTTTTTTGTCATGATGCTTCTACATCTAGTGGTATGTGTGCATAGTTATTGCACTTGCAACATTCAACTTTGTGATGTAGTGGAGAAAATGGATTGTATTTTGTATTAACAAACCCCCCAAAAATTCTAGTCTTGTTTCTCTAATGGTTATCCTTGTAATTATTGTGAGAGTTGTTACTCCTATTTCTCATATAATAATTTCTTGCATAATATTTGCAATCTACTTCCTTGTGGCCAATTGTTTTGCACAAAAAACAATAACCGAGAAAAATATTTTGATACCTAGCTATGAAGGGTCTTCTGGATGGAGCAATTATTCTAAACTTTTTCTTATCTTTCTTGAGTGAAAAATCAGTCTTTTGTTGGTCATGATTTCTTTCCTTGTGGTTGTCTTCACTCTGATTGGAGATTTTAATAAAATTTGCATAGCTTTCAGTCTTCTCTTCGATTTTCTTTTCTAATGACTTTGAGCTTACATATTTTTCAAGGGTATTCTGATTCTAGTCATAAAAAACAATTGTCTTGATAGATGGTGATCTTTGACAACTGAGGATATTATCTAGAATTGCAACACTCTTTTGAAATTTTGATTTTGTATTTGGCTGGGTAACTGTCTCTTCTAATTATTTTCTTAGAGAAGTATTTTATGTTTCAAGTTTCTCACAATGTTGACCTTTTTCTTTCATATGTTTTTCTATTAATTAATTTATTACTTATGCTTCTTCAATTTGAACTTTAATTGTTTTTCATTTTTTCTCAAGGATTTTTGACAGTTGCTCTTTTAGTAACATATTCTCTCCTTTGAAATTTTTGATTTCATTTTGATCACAAGTAAGTTCTCCTTCAGGATAATCTTTCTCATCTTCATATTTCTGCAATTCCTTTTTCAACTTTCTATTGTTTTATTTGATTCCATCTATTTATTCTAAGGAAAAAATGATTTCTTCTTCAAGATTCTGTTCCACTTCAATATGATGATTTCCTTCTTCTCTCAAATCTGTGCTTCCTTTTTCTGAATCATCAGATTGTGATTTTAGGTCCATGAAGAGAATATCTTCCATTTCAATGTCATTGTCATGAAAACAACTATTGTCCTCATTTATATGTAGATTCTTCCTTTGTCTATAGGAATTTTCTATCTTCTCAGTCATATCATTCTTGTAATTTTTTAATATGGAATCATTCTTTTCATTTTTTTTTCCATTTTTAAAATAAGGGAATTTAGTTGCACAATGTCCTACTTCTTCACAATTTAAAAAGAGGATTACCTTTGTTTTTTCCTGATCTTTTCTTGAGATTCCTAGAAAAGTTGGCTTCTTTAGCATCTCATTCACTTTCTGAGCTATAATTTGTTTCATATTCTTCTGTCCTTGTCCATTTTGACATTTCTAATGATTATTCCTTTGCATAAAGATCTTGCAGCTTGTCCAAAATTTCTTTAGTTGATGTACACTATCCCACTTTGAGTTTCTCTGAATCTAACATGCCACTCAAAATGACATTCATGGCCATTGTATTGTTTTCACTTTCCTCCTTTGTAACTGCATCTATTGGTGGAGTTTTTTAGGGTGTGTAACCAGTGACAATTGATTTCTAGACATTATACCCCATTTATGATAGATGTATCATTCTTATGTTACATAATACATAGTTTGTTCCAAAGAAAAATGGATCTTCTTCCTTCCAATCCATGTGTGCTATAAGGATTCACCTTCTAGTGGTTAAACTATTCTGAAGGAACCCACTCTGATAGAAATTGTTGACACACTTACTTATACTTAGAAGGGGGGGGGGGGTGAATCTATATAGGATTGTTTTCCTTTTCTTACAATATTTATCAATATATTTCTTTACTTGCCATAATAAGTTAATGAAAAATATATACAACCATACAATCCACAATACACAAAGATTTAATGTGGAAACCCAAATGGGAGAAAACCACAAAATGTATCTTTATAATATCATGTATGCACCAACCTACTATTATAATATTTGCAGGAACCAACCTATAGAATACACCAGTATCCTCAACTGAGCACTAGAAAGTAAATTCCTATAGGCACCAACCTACAACTTCAATATTTGCAGGCACCAACCTGTAGGAGACACCAATCCCCTTAGCTGGGAACCAAATAAAAAATATTGTAGGAACCAAACTACAGGGGACACCAATCTCCTCAACTGAGCACCAAATAAACAATATGTAGGAACCAACCTACTGGAGACACTAGATTCCTCAAACTGTCAAAAATACCGAATCGTCTCTTTACTTCAATCCTTCACCTACATAGATCTATTTCTCTTTCTCTATTGTCACAACACTATCCTTCAGTTCACAATCTTCTTGATTTTATAAGTTCCTTATACCTTGCACCTCCCAACCACCCTTAGACAATTACATTCTTCCTTATTTGATTTTATATCACTTAGAAACCTATGAGACTCAACCTTCTCACTCTCATATACATGAACCTTAGGGCCTTGTCATCTCTTAAACAATTTGCACACACACAATTAAACTCCACTCATGGCACTAGTACATTTGCCTCATTTTTTGATGTCGTTCTAATGCCCATTCGAGGACCACTCATCTTTTGTACAAAAAATTCCCTCCTCATCTATTCGCTGAACCACTTTTATTATACTATCAATAGTCCTTAACATATGTTGATGATCCGACAGAATGGGATGCCACATGGAAGCTGTGGAGATAATTTGTGAAAAATATGTCTGTCGCATAGAATCGTTGCAATGATGACTATCATATAATGGAGGTATTATGACATATTAATCTTCCATGTGTCATTTTCAAAGTAACAATTTTACCGAAGACAAGAACCATTACTGTGACATAGGAATGCTTAAGTACCGTTGGAAAGCCGATGAGAATTCCATCGAAATTGTGAATTTATGGCTGACAGCTTACATCGATGTTGTAATGCTATACAGTGTGGCATCCATCAGTGATGCGATGATATGGTGTGATGGAATCATCAAAGGAGAGACGCAAGACACTTCCAAGAATGTGACAGATTGG